>BMAO01031319.1:0-49475 GCA_019973975.1 Trichonephila clavata
GTTAAATATTGTACACGAATAAAAGCAAAATCAAATAGCAATTTATAGGTAAAATACATCAAAATCGAAGAACTGCATTTGTGCATTTGTTTAAATAAATATCTTAAAATATTTTAGTAATAAAAGTGTTGAATCTCGCACACATGGGATATATATATATCACTAAAAACAAATATATAAAAATGGGAGAGTTTTTCTATTCTTTCGAATTAGATTTTTAATTATCTGAGTTATCAAAATGAGATTTACTATTTGTGCTTTGGGAGAACCCGTTTTGAAGTTTTAATTTCATTCATAATAATATCATAAAAAGCACGCACAACTTTTAAATCTTGACCAAATCCATTTGATCTTCCCAGTGAATAATTCACAAACTAGAATTTTTGCATTAATTGCAAAATTCTTTCTTAAAATGATTTATTACAGCGTATATAATGTCAATCTCATTGATGCGTATTAGAAAAATAATCAATTCATTTTTTATCAGGCTCTTTTCTAGCAGATAATCTGAAATGTAGGCATGGTAGTTGCTGTTTAGCATCAAACATTGCTCCATTACTTAATGAAAAATGCAGATATATATGGCTTTGAAATTTTTCAGACATATTTATAAAGATTCAGGGTATCAAATAAGCCAATAAAATTTTTTTCGACTGTTTAGTGATTTTTAGGGTACCATATCGCCTTAAGAGTTCTCAGATTACACTGTTGAAATAAAATATATTTGTCCTAAAATTATAGAAATTAAAATAGAAAATAATTATCTTTTAGTTTTTACTAAAATACAAATCTTAAAATCCATACCGTGGCTCCATTCTTAAGCAGCCTCCATTGCTCTCGAAAATTTCTTAATTTTTAAAAAAGAGATACTTGATTGTTCTGCTTTCGAACCAATAGTCTAAACTTAAGTGAAGTAGAACAAAAATTCAAAAAACTCTTGTCTCTCGCACGTCGACACAAGGGAGTGTATATTAAAGTCTCTCTGAAGCAACACTAGACCAATTGGGGACGGAACTTGTAATTTTGAAATGGGGTCAAGTGACAAAGATACATCGGTGCCTCACCCCCTTTTCAAACTTCCACACCCCACCAACGTGAGGCCTCGACATGTATTTAACGTGAATCAGCCCCTCTACACGGTGAGTCTTTATTGGCTGCAGGATTTAATCACGAAACGTGACAGCGCTGAACCGCGTGTACTCTGTTATCGTGGCCACTCGATCATTCCAGATTGTGTGAAAAGATTATTGTATCTACTTATATAATTGGACTTCAATACCATGGCATAGTGTATTCTGGAGTTTTGGAGATAGAGGTAATAGATTAAGGCGTATCATCATCATTTTGTCACACTTCAAAAATTGAGTTTTTTTTACTATTGGCTATTGTGTGTAGTGTGACATTAACTAGAAAAATCAAAACTTTCGGGTCCAATTGGTTTCTGAGAATACTATCACTTTTATAATATTTCTTAATTTTGTCCTCAACGTATTCCTGAATTGTTCATTACTTTTCTAAATACTCTTTGATGGAGATTAAAATAGCCCAAAGTACCAAGTTTCTACTGACGATCTTCGTTATATTTGCGTAATTACCTGTGATACAATGGAAGCTTATGGTTGGATTTTAGAATACAAAGGGTATTTATTAGCGAGATTAATTGAATTTCTTTGCATGGAATTTAAAAAAATTTCTAATGGCCTTATTAATTTTTAAGATTTTTAAACTGAATCCTAGAGCTAATCGATTGTTTCCTCCTCTCTCTTGAATATTACTTCGAATTTCTATAGTACCGGTGCCAGATCAACATTTATGAAAGAAGAATAATAATTTTTTTTATTAGAAAGCTCATTATTATAATACTTAAAAGATTCCACATCAAATAAATCTATAAAAATATATTTTTTTTGTAAAAATGTTAATTGCATTAATACTTTTGCGGTACTGTTTCGTGGACAGGAATCCCCCCCCCCCGAATTATTTTTGTTCAAATCTTATCTACGATTCTAATCAGTGTCTATTTTCGGCCATGTGACTTGATACTGAGCTCCCATGAAGAATGACATTCTATTCCAAAACACACACTGGTGCTATAGCAACATGAAGTTACGAAAGGATAGAATCCGTCTCATCATTCGTTTGAAGTTCAGTCATATGAGAACTCTACCGTTTTATTCTTTAAACAAAAAGCTTTCGTCATTTTGGTGTCTTAGTGCAGGATAAAATTGGCATTTGAATCCACAATGGCTTTTGATTTCACATGAGTCGAGTCATAGGTATCACTGAAGATTCTCCATGTAGAGTGGCACGTTAAATCTGACGATTGTCAGGCGTCACGTTAGTGGTGTGGAAGTTGGGAGAGAGGCTTGGGGGTCCTTCTCCTCACTTGACCATGATTCAAAGTTTTGCAAAGTGCAGTTTTGGAAAGTGAGGTGAATCAAAATGAAAATCCCCTTGGAAAAGCACTTCTTCCAACGGAAGCTAAGTGTCACGGACTCGAGGTATGTTGAGTGGTGGATTCGAGTTCTGTTTCCATTGCATTGGAGAAAGGTTCAAACACGTTAAATCTATCTTGGCTCCAAGTCCTCTTACGGTGTAGAATTTTCAGGATGGGAATCCAGCTCAGGTGTCACTTGATTAAGGTTCAGAGTTACCAAGTCTGAAACCAATAGTTCTCGGGTTAATCAGTTACACACTAAGGTAATAAATAACGAAGATATATAGCCAAACAGCGCGCTCGCCGCATAATGATGCTTATTTTGCAGTACATTTCAAATAATTTCTTTTCGCGTGTTGTATGAGTTGGGAGAGGGAGGGGCCATTTCTGGTGTCATTCTCGTCCCTTGGCCATGGTTCACAAGGTCTATCACCAGTAACTCTCTCGCGTTGCTTTATATAATTCAACTTTAATAAACATTCACTCGAATAATTTCTCAAATATGCATTCGTATTAGCAACGTAATTGCTTTGTTAACTTTAAATACTTATGGCTTAGAACTCGATCAAGCCAAAGTCATCGTCGCATTAAGTATAAGGTTAATAGGATGCCAGGTCAAGTACCAATAATGTCACTGATTTTGGTATAAAAGTTATGGATCTCTCTTACTGTCTATGAGAAAGCTTAAACTTTAAGACATCTTTCTATGAAGTAAGAAGCCTGAAACTTTCTATTACTTTTTATTTTAAAAAAAAGTTATTCCATAAATTATAAGTAAAATCATAACATTTAGATAAATAAAACGAGCAAAGATTTATTTATAGATTTCATATATCTATTATTTTTTCTCTTAATATTATTCTGCAGGGGGATATAATCAGAATTATAGACTTAGTTTTTATTTTCCAGTATAATTTTCTATATTCCTCGTTAAATTATTTTTAAATTAAAACGAATGAACTAGAAAACACTTTTTTTTACCAAAAAATATAATTTATTTTGAAGTTATCTGAAAAAAAGTTTTTAAAATAGTAAGACAGACTACATATAACTAAGATGTTAATTTAACAAATATATATAATATATACTCGTTTGAAAACATTTATATATATATATATATTACAGTTTCCATGAAAGACATTGGAAGTTGCTCCAATGGTAATTCTATTGAAATCGAATTATCATCCATGTCTTCGAATTCATCAGGAATTTTAATATCTGATTGGGACACTCGTTTTGAGCCTAATTTACATTGTGTGGTTATTCTGAAACCGCCCCTCACTTATGGACTCGTTGCAAGTGTAAGGAATATAGATTTACAACCATATGCCGCAAATGATACGAATTGCCGAAATTACCTGGAAGTAAGTATCCCTTGTTCTTTTAAGCATTGATTACTTTAGACTTTTTTGTTGTTGTTAAATGAGCAGTATGCTTGCTTTGAGCTTTCGCAACCTTTCAAAGTCTTGGCAGCTATTGGAATTCTGCCGAATAGTGGATTCGAATCCGGATGCTACTCAAGTGCAGAAAGGGTGATGCACTGGAAACTTATCCAGGCTCCAAGTCCTTTTGGGAGCATAATAAAGAAAAAGTTTTGATAACAAAGCTCGGGTATCTCGGGGCCACTTGAAAAGGATTCAAAATTACGAAGTCCGTCTTGTGAATCGCCTTTCTGTTCTAAATAAAATTTAAATTAATAGATCCGTTTCACTATATGGCTTAACACTCGTGGTGCTTATTTATTGAATGCTTTATTTCGAACAAATGCTTTCTGTTTAACTGATATTAGATGTACTTATACTCTCGATATAACTTTAAGTTATATTCAGAATTAAAATAAATGTTTAAATACCATTACTCTCGTGTTCTTAATCTCTTAAAAATTGCAATCCAATTAAAATAAAATTAGCACAGTGCAGTAAAATTCGATAATTTTGCAATTTAGCTAATCTTCTCCTTGGAAAAATTGTATTTGTTAATGCAATCGATTTCAAATGAAATGCAACATTAATCGATACAGATTTCGTTTATTTTAATTTCAAAATTTTATTTTATTTCCCACTTTATTTCCTAGAATATCAGTTTTAAATTAGACACAGTAGAGAGATTTAGTCAGATAAAGAGGAATCCATTCTCTTTTGGTGATTTCATTTTATCCTCGATAAAAAAAAAATTTTCGAATAATTATAATTCCTTAATTGAGTTGGAAAAGTGTAATTTCTTATTCAAGTTCTGGATTATATCCTGGAGACCATCGTCCCAAAAATCCAAAATGTGTACATAGAAACAAAATTGCAATTTGTGGCTGCGATCGAGACTATAAGGGTCATGGTCACGAGCTCATGGTCGGTGTATCATAAGTTCGACCCCGAATCCCACTCTACACCCACCACGAAGTTGGGTGGGTGCTCGTGAAATCTATTCAGGATCCCCCGAGGGCGTGATTGGGTGTCAGTTCGGCTGACCTTTTTGCTACATGGACCAGGGTTGAAAATTACGTCACCAGTAGCCCTAGTGCTGCTGATATAGTAGAGCTATATAATTTATATACTTGAAATAAAATAATTTACTTACGAAAAAATTTCAAGATATATATATATATATATATATGTAACAGAGAGGGTGGTGTCTAGGGGTATGTTGAATGAAAGAGAGACGTTAAAGTTTAAGGATATTTAATGACATCTACAGGTTGTTAAACCTGACTAGGCGCGCGCTGCTGTGGAAGAGTAAGTCTACTTCTTCTCCCGCTTACATCCGGGGGTTACAGAGATTGGCGCTGGTGTCGCCTGAGCGTATACAACACTCGTCCATCCTGATGTGGTCGGTCCCCGACCAGGCTGGAAAATATGCAAGTAAAAATTATACAAATACTACAACTGAAAAGAAAAAAAAGATTAAACAAATTTTTAAAGTTCAAATTTCCTTGAGTATATAGAGGAAAAAAAATAAAGTCATTAGAGTTCTGGAAAGAAAAGTCTTAGGGATTATCCCATGGTTTCATCAGATCAGCAGATGTGGACGTCAAATTCGGGCCTTCTTGTCTTCCTATTTTCTTTACATCGTACCTGTCGTTTGGACGAACTTTCACGACTTCATATGGGCTAAAATATTTTGGTCGCAATTTCACACCTACTCCAAACTGGGTTTTCTTGATTGCAATTCTGTCACCTTCTTTGTATTTTCTTGCTTCTTTGCAATGTTTATTGTAGTGTAGTCTACTTTGTTCTTGTAATTTCAGGATATTGGATTTGGCATCTTCTCTCATTTGTTGTTTATTCTGTAAAGATAATTGGAAATTTTCTTCCTCGAGAATGGCTTTGATTTTGATGTCATCTTTATTTTTCATTTTGAATCCTGTTAAAAGTTCAAATGGTGTATATTTGGTGGCTATGGAAACAGTGCTGTTAATTATTCGTTGAACTGATGATACGTGTTTATACCATTTATTGGGATCTTCAAGTGAAAGCTTTGTTAGGACTGGTATTAACCTTGCGTGAATTTTTCAACCTGTCCGTTCCCACGCGGTACACCTGTTGTGATTGAAATTAACTCGATATCTTCGTCCTGACAAAATTTCTAAAATTCTGTAGAAGTGGATGCTGTTCCTTTGTCTGAAATTATTCGTCTGGGACTTCCAAATGTTACTTGTTGTAATTTTAATTTGTCTAAAGCATCGTTAGCGGAAGGAGACTTTACAGGATAAATCCACAAAAATTTGATGAAAGTGTCGATGACAGTAAAGATATATTTGTAATTTTTGTTGGTACTTGGGAGTGGACCCAAAAAGTCAATATGGTAGGTATCAAGTGGAATATCACCTTTTGGTATGGGATGTAGAAATCCTTCTCGTTTGCCAAATTTTTTGGAGGAAAGAATGCAAGGAATACAATTTGCAATAACATTTTCTACAGTCTTACGCATATTTGGGAAAAAGGATTGTTGTTTGACTAAATTTTCAGTTTTGTTGATGCCGAAATGTCCTTTAGAATGTTCAAGTTGTACGATTTGTTTTTGCATTTCAAGTGGAACGACTAGAAGTTCTTGGTCGTTGACAATTTTGTACAGCACATCGTTTTTTAATGTATAATCAGAGGCTAAAGATGATTGTAATAATTGTTTGATACTGGATGTAAACTCATCATTAATTTGTGCTTTTTAAATTTTTTGTGTTGTCTCGTTGTATTGTATGAGCATGACGGGATAACGACTGAGCGCGTCAACATGTTGCATTTGTTTACCTGGCCTGTGAAGTATTTCGTGTAATCGAAGTCTTCTAAGTAGAGAGCCCATCGTGCTATTCTAGGTGGTAAATCTTTCTTTGACACAGTTTTTTGAAATGCTTGGCAATCTGTGATTATTTGAAATTTTGTGCCGACGAGGTAGTGTCGAAATTTTTTTAATGCTGTAACTATCGCTAAGACCTCTAGCTCGTAGCTGGAGTATTTCTCTTCTTGAGGAGAAGTTTTACGACTCATATAGTGTATTGGATGAAAGTTCTGATTTGAGTCCATTTGTAGAAGTATAGCACCAAACCCTTTCGCACTGGTATCGCAGTGTATTTGTAATGGAGCGCGTTTTGCTGATAAAGATGTAATACAGGTTCCTGAGACAAAATTTGCTTCAAAGAGAGAAAAGCTTGTTTTTGTATAGGACCAAAGGTGAATGGAACTTTGTCTCGTAAAAGATCACTTAAAGGTCGTGCGATTGATGCATAGTCCTTAATAAATTTTCTAAAATAGCCTGTTAGTCCTAAAAATGATTGGACATGCCGAGTGTTTTTAGGTGTTTGGAAATTCATGACAGCATTTGTTTTAGCTGCTGAAGGACGAATAGTACCTTCTTCAATAATATGGCCAAGAAAAGTTAATTTCCGCTGAAGAAAATTACACTTTTTAAAGTTAAACTCTAAACCATAAGTAGCAGCAACATCAAATACTTTTTTAAGCTTTGCAATCCCTTCACATTCAGAATTTGCCGGAATTAAAATGTCGTCCATGTATATAATAACAGTGTTGTTTTTTAAGAGATCTTTAAACACAATTTGAATGTATTTTTGAAATAGTGAGGGAGAATTACACAAACCAAAAGGAACTCTATTAAATTGGTATTGACCATTATGTGTTATGAAACTGGTGTATTTACGGCTATCAGGATCAATTTTGATGTGAAAAAAAACTGTTTTTTAAGTCCAGATTTGAAAAGAGTATTGCTCCATGCAGTTGGTCAAAAATGTCTTCAATGAGGGGTAGTGGAAATCTTTGTTTAATTGTTTTAGAATTAAGAGCACGAAAATCAACACAGAGTCTAGTTGACTGATCTTTTTTCTTGACAAGAACTAAAGGTGCGGCAAAATTAGATGAACTTGGGGAAATTATTCCATCAGACAGCCATTGCTCAATTTGGTTTTCGACGATATTTTTTTCCGCTTGACTTAATTTTCTAAGACGTAACGCGATGGGTGTGTCATCAGAAAGGATAATTTGCATCTGTAAGTTTATATCTTTAATTTTATTTGGTTTGTAAGATTGGATAAGGTTTTCAACTTCGCGACGCGTATCAACGTTCAAAATATGCGATAAATCTACTGGAGGATAAATTACATTTAAATTTGATAAATAACAATTCTCATTTTGAAAAAGCAAAGAGAGAGATTCGTTTTTATTATTAACTGGTAAAGAATTACAATCGCTAATTTTCAATTCAGAAAAAAATTTGTCTACGTTAGCTTCGCGCTGAAAATCAGTTATATAACATGTTTGATCGGATCTGGGCTGTGACGTCAGTTCATATTTCTTATTTTCTTTTTTATCGAATAATTTATGTTTTGAAGAGTTTAACGATTCTTTTTTATTCATTGGGTGTTTTACATTACTCGCGCTGTGAATGTTTGGAGATTGATTTGAGCCATTTGGCCTTGAACCTTCGCTGGAATGATTTGGGATAGTTTGCGGTGCAAAAGAATGCAAGCTCGACATATTTTGGCTAGCGAAATTATGTAGTCTATCATTTTTATTTTTAGGCGAAAGAATGTTCTTAAAATGAGAGGAAGTATGATTTTTTTTTCTGAAATCCGTGCATTTTCTTTTTCTGCTTTATTTAAATCATCAAAAATATTAGGCGGAACTATTAAACCACAATACAATTTATTACAGACAGCTGCAGTTACTATTATCGGGTTTTCACGAAAACTTGGAAGAGCTAATTTAATTTTAGTAAGTTCAGCTTGAATTTAATTTCCGAAAGCACATGTTAATTGAACAGTTCCTAAAGATTTTGTTTCGGGTGGAATGAGGGAAGATTTCACACACACAATATTCGCTCCCGAATCGATTAAAGTTTTCACGATTTTATCATTAACAAAAATATTTTCGTATTGTAATTCATGTAAGGATTCATTAAACATTTTACCTTCGACTTTACAAACAGGACCGTGATTTGAATTAGGTCTAGAATTGAAATGAGTTTCGTTTCTGTAAGAACTACCACGGGGATTATTTGTTGAAGTGTTTGGTGAATAATTTGTGAAATTTTTATCACGCGAGTAGTAGCGATTAAAGCCCTGAGACGAGTTGTATTTTTGTTTTTTGCTGTCATATGGTGGTTGACGATACTGTGTTTTGTCGGAATACGACTTTCGCTTTGCTACGTAGAAAACATCGCATTCCCTAGCCAATTCAGTAGGCTTAAACCAAGATTCGTTTTGGCGTATCGCGATATGTTGTTGCGTTTCTCGATCGAGGGTGGAAAATAATTTGTCGGCTATCATTAAACTCACACAAAGTTTTAAAATCATTCGCATTACGAAGTTTACAATAATATTCAAAAGAACTTGTTAGTCGTGACGAAAACTGTACGTGCGATTCGTTTGGCAATCGTTGGGCCCTACGGAAATTAATTAAGCATTCTTGTGGGGTTGATTGGAATTCTCGTAAAATAATGTGTTTAACTTTCTCGTAATCTTGGAGTTCATTTTCGGGGATATAAAGTAAAATACTGTTAGCTTTTTCACCGAGAATATTAATTAAGATCTCTGATTTTAATTCCTGTGGAACATTTTTGGTTGTAAACGCACGTTTAAGTGAATGAAAAAATAAATTATAATTTTCAGGTTTAGAAGGAACTGGCATACTAAGGGTCTTAACGGATTTAATGAGACTTTCTAAAAGGTTAGTTGACGGTGTTTCGAATGTTGCAGTAGTATTGTTAGAATTTATAGCGGAGTTTATTTCCGCGAGTTCAATTTCTTTTTGAAGTTGAATGATTTTTTGAGCCGTTTGCTCGGCTTCTTTTTTCACTAGTTCTGCTTGTTTTTTTTCTGATTCTGCTTATTTTTTTTCTTATTCTGCTTGTTTTTTTTCTGATTCTGCTTGTTTTTTTTTCTAATTCTGATTCTTTTCGTTCCTCAACGAGTAAATTAAGCATATCCTTAACGAATTCAGGTTCGTTTTTGAAAGTGTCAGTTTGTTCGATAAGTGCTTTTAAATTCACAAGCGTAGCATTTTCTGGGACAGTAACACCTAGTTCTTTAGCGGCGGTTATTAGATCTTCTTTCTTAGTATTTCGATACATGCTGAGTAAAAAAAGTTTGATCCTACCTGATTTGACGATATCGGTTTGTAGACTGCAGATAGACTTCGCTTATAAAAGCTATCCGTTTGCGAGATGAGTTCACCACTGTGCACTTTTCACGGCGATGACTGTAGTTACGAAGCAGATGGAGTTTACACTCTTGATGCGATGAATAGGCGGGGAAATTGGCCTTTTTGTTTTACTGGAACACTTGGACGATGCCGAAGAGACTTTTTGGTTGAGTCTCAAGCTTTGGTTTGGCTTGGCGAAGGAGACGGTAGTATTGGTCTCGGAGCGGAGGATTGGCTCTTAGTAGGCGTCGGAGGAATTCCCTGATCAAACATTCGCCATTGTGTTGGGCGATTTCGATGAGCGCCGTTTGTTATGGGCGACTTTTGATTTTAACACAGGTTCAAAAAACCATTAAGGTTGCGAGGTCGAACCCCCATGTAACAGAGAGGGTGGTGTCTAGGGGTATGTTGAATGAAAGAGAGACGTTAAAGTTTAAGGATATTTAATGACATCTACAGGTTGTTAAACCTGACTAGGCGCGCGCTGCTGTGGAAGAGTAAGTCTACTCCTTCTCCCGCTTACATCCGGGGGTTACAGAGATTGGCGCTGGTGTCGCCTGAGCGTATACAACATATATATATATATATTATATATATTATATATATACTAGCTGACCCGGCCCGGCGTTGCACGGGCTTTTACCGAGGGTATAACTTAATCCCCATGTTAATTTACTCCTTACTTTCTGACACCAGCACTTTTGTGTGGGTGCGACGCGTACGATGTGAGTGCATGGCCCGTGAGTGCATGTCATGGCTTTCTCGTTTAACGTTTTCCCTTCTCTTCACAAAATCAGCAGTTCCAATATTATTTTTCGAAATTACTTTTACTTCTTTGTTTCTTTCCTCTCCGCTTAGCCCGGCGTTGCACGGGCTTTTACCAGTGAATAACTTAATCCCCATGGGAATTCCCTGTTTCCCACAGGATGAATAGCACTTATGTGTGTGTATGCGCGATGTGAGTGATTTTTCTTTAACTATGACATTAAAACTCCCTTTTTCGAAATTTGTTCTTGCGTTGGTGTGGTGTGGTACTTAGGAGAGGTGGGTAAAAGCTTAGGTGTCGTCCTCGTCACTTGAGCATGGTTGAAAATTTCGAGGTCCGTCACCAAAAACCCTCGAATATGCAATCAGAGCGAATTTAAAAATCACCCACTTACTTTCCAATTCTTTCGTTGCAATTTTTTATTCCCCGGAAACGAAAATGTAGCCTTTTTAAAAATAGTTGTATGCTGAAAAAAGACAGAAAAGTATAAATTTTTAAAATTACAAAATTCCACTACTATTTTAATTCTTGAAGTAAAATTGTGAGGATTTTTTGAAATATTCGACACAGGGGAAAGAAGTTTCATGCAATTACCTTTATAAAAGAAGAAATTATTAAATGATTGATTTAAGTATTTTGAGTGTTTTATTAAAATTTGTTCAAAAAAGTTTTTAGCTTTTTTTTTAAATCACTGATTTTAAAAGTTTTACAAATCATTTTTATTTAAACGCAATGATTTTGATTCATTTTAGAAAAAAATCATAAAATATGCAAAATATCATTGTGTTTTGTAAAAAAAAAAGTTTTTTTAAAAAAATTCTTTAAAAAAAGATAGTTTTCGGGGTTTTATTTTTTTAATCACTGATTCTAAATGAGCAATGAACTTTTTAAAAATCATTTTGATTTAAATTCATCTATATTTATTCATTTTAGAAGAAATCATAAAATACAAAACAAAATTAATTAATTATTTTATACTAATATTGATTAAAAATATTCGTTTAGCAATTAATTGTGACATGCCAATTTAGTGATTTTTGATATATTAATAACACGCAATTAATAATGAAGAATTTTTTATTTAAACATAGCTTTTATCTTTTTCTAAGGAAGTTATGCTCTTATTTAACTGAATAATTCAAAAAAAAAATAATCGAAAAGGGCAAATTTTGCGTTTTTATTATGAAATTATATGTCAAAAAAAGATTTATACATTAGGCATTATTTTAACGTAAACTATAAGTTTTATGAAAGAGAACATAAATTTTGATACTGATAAATATTTTAAATGAGTCTCCGAAGTGTATTGAATGCATTTTGTCATCTTAATCTAACATCTATAATGATTTAATTTTGAAAATTATCTAAAGAAAAATGACGAAAATTGAAGCAAAAATAACTTTTTCACTTGCATTTTTTTACTCGCCAAATTTACTGATTTCCTCCTGTCTAAGGCAGAACTTTTTAGTGTCACCCTTGAGTTAGATGCGGTCGAAGGTTAAACAGATCAAAGGTCTTTGGCGCAAAACTATTTTTCGACTCCAAGGTTTGGCTAACTGTAAAATCGCGTATTTTTTATTAATGTTTTTTTATTTTTAGGGCATAATTTTTAAGTTAATGCTTTCAAACTTCACAAACTAATTGAAAAAATAAAGTACTTTTAAATAAAAAAAATGTACAAAAAATACTGTTTAAATTATTTATCGCAAAAACGATTTTTTACGAAAATCATAAAAAAAAATTTTAAATCCGTAATTTTTAAGCAATTTTTTCAAACTTCATACAGATTTTGGATAATATTCTTTTACACACGAAAATTAAGTTTCATGCGATTATCTTCATAAATGACAAAATTATTCAATAAGTTAAAATTTTGAGTATTTTTTGAAAAAACTCTTTAAAAAAAAGTTTTAGAAATTTTATTTTTTAAATGACTGAATCTAAGAGAGAAAGGCTTGAAGTTATTTAGTGTAGAATATCGTTTTAATAACACGAAAACAAATTTAAACGCATTTATTTAGAAATAATTTGCATAAAAACGCATCAATTTTAACCCTTTTTTAAAAAATTCTTAAAAAATAGAAAATATAATTTTTTTGCAAAAAAAAATATACCATATTGTGGCGAAATAAAGAATCTTTCCGATTTTATAATTATTTTTTGTCTGATTTCAACAGTAAAAATTGGATGGCAACTTTAAGATGGTGGAAAACGTCGGATCACCGCTCGGATGAAACGGAATGGAAGTTCTGCAAAGTAAACAACCCGCAGGAGTAAAACAATTAGGCGTTTAAAGGTTTTTAATTAATATCTTTTTAACTAATTGCAATATCGGAATGAAAAATAGTTTACATTCTATTCTCAGACCTATTGAATATACGTACAAAATTTCATTAGAATCGGTCTAGCCGTTTCGGAGGAGTTTGGTTACAAACACTGTGACAGGAGAATTTTATATATTAGATATATATATATACTAGCTGTTACCCGCCCGCTTCGCTGGGTATTTCACGATGTTTTAGAAATTTTTGTTGGTTATAAATATGTATAAATTTTTGAAACAGGAGAATTTTATATATATGCATTAATTTTGCAATGTTTAGTTAGATCTAGTTGTCAATGAATAATACCAAATGATCCTTAATCTAAATCAAAGTTTTAAGCGCAGGATTTATATATAGATATATATATATATATATTTATATATAAAATATACGTATCATAGTGTTTGTCCGCAATGGACTCCTAAACTACTCAATCGATCATAATATAGTTTTGTAATTTAACATGGGGCTCCTAAGGAAGTGCCGGACCCCCTTAAGTTGTTAATAGGGGGGAAATGTAGCGTGTTCATGGAAAATATTTTGGAACAAAAGTGGTCACGCGGGGAACCCGGTTAAAACAAGTACATTAATATTGTAAGAAAACGTTTATCACTCCCTCCAAAAAAGAGGGAGAAATGTGACAAATGCATTTTAGAGTTCCCATTAAGACCGTCATATAGGAGGATACTGTCAAGAGGCCATTGGTAACAAATAAACAGTTTTCCCAGAATTAACGATCTCATAAGCCTGGGGAGACTCTGCGCCTCACGCGACCGTTCCCGCATTAAAAGTGTATTTATTCAATATAAAAATATGGCTGTTCTAAAAAGAACAGTGCAAAAGGTTTTTCATTACGATTTATATGTTTCAGAATACTCAAAAATAAATCTTGACCAAATATATAATCCTTCAAAATGCTCTCTGTGCTTTTCCAAAACTCATAAAACTGTTTCACATATGGTAAAAAGTGCAACAGAAATACATTATTTACAACTTCCCCAAGAGAAAAAGGGAAGGAAACCATACTACTAATTCGAAGGTCAAACAGATGATCAGCCTCTTTGGTGAAAAGTGAATTAAGTCTTCCTTTTCTTTCTATAGCTCATTTATAGTATTTCAATGATAACAGTGATGAATTTTTTTCCTTCCAAGAATTTTTCTCTGGGTCTGGGTTTTATCTCTGAAAGAGTAGTATACCCGTATTTTAGGCTTAAAACGAAAACGAAATAAAAAAAATCTTTCATCATGGGATCACAGCAAATGAAACCAAGTGTTGTTTTTTTTTAAATTTGGTTATAGGATCAGAGATATAGCTAATGAGCATTTTGAAGTGGAAAGTTATATCGCCAGATGATATATATAAATTATGTCAGTGTAAATGTGTATTTTTAATGTGTCGAAAAGTATTTTGTTTTATCTCATTCCAGCAAATTAATTTTATTAAACCTTTTGTTTTCCATATGCTCGCGCGCCCCTCGTAGGGTTATCGCGCCAATTGGAGGGGGGTGCTCCCTACAGTTTGAGAAACGCTGACTCTAAGTACAAAAATATATTAGCATAAAATCTCAATAATCAGGCTGGATTCTTAATGTTTTGTGCGTATACATTAGGATTAAATAAAGATCTATTTAAATGTCCTGTTCATGCAACAGTGAATTTCTACTGTAACGAAAATTGTCAGATTGCTTTCATAACCCGTATTAGCAACTGGTATCAACACCACTCTAGAACTACGGAAGATTTACTGGTGTCATAATTAATAGCCCGTTTTGATTACAAGGATGTCACTTGATTCTAATCATACAGCATTTTACCTTAATTTCAGCACCTTACCACAAGAGAGCTTTAAGAACTAGTTGTGTTTCGAAAATACATACAGCTAATTTTATACTATATTACTGGTGACACAAATCACGACTAGAACTCGTAACTTTACTTCGACATCGCACCAATCACAAAATACACTGGTGTCCAAAAGTTAAGCATAATTGATAATTATGTGAATAAAGAAGGAACTATAAATCAGAATGGCAAGAAACGTGATATGCAAGTGTAAAATGGTTATAAAATAAGGAAGCAAATCAAAAGAATGATAATAATTAATTTTATCATCCAAAGTAGCAGCTTGAAAGAAAACTGATCATAGCAAGGATTCACACTTTAAAAATAAAAGAAAATATTAAATAAAATACTGATAATAAGGTTTAATAAGGCGTGTGGTCACCTCTGACAGCCAGGCACGCTGCACAGCGATTTACCATACTTGCTATGAGATAATGAATGAGTTGTGGGCTCAAACGGTTCCAAGCTACTTGGAGAGCTCTCTTCAGTTCTGTAACGGAGCTCGGTGGATGCGAAAGGGCTGCAATTTGTCTCCCGAGCATATCCCATACATGCTCGATAGGATTTAAATCAGGGGAGTTCACAGGCCATGACATTTCAAGGAAGTCATCAATCAGCACCGCTCGGTAACATGGCGCATTATCATCCATGAATAGGAAGTCAGGACCGACAGCACCTCGAAACAAGCGACAATAAGACTCAAGATCTTCGTCTCTGTATCTTTGAGCAGTCACAGACCCCGTGTCAAAGAAATGGAGGTCTGTGCGGCCGTCCATCATGATGCCTGCCCATACTATTACTCCTCTTGTTGGAAAATGATGTCTTTCCGTTATGTTAATAGGTTCAAAACGTGTTCCAACGTGTTCCCGCCGAGAATCACTACTCAGACTAAACCGGGACACGTCACTGAACATCACATTGTCCCACTCTCCCACACTCCAATGTATATTTCAAACTCCAGTTCAAACGAGCACGTTTACGCGCAGACCTGAGCGGAATGGAAATTACTGGTCTTCTGTCATACAGGCCAGCAAGATTGAATCTCCTGTAAACAGTTTGTTTCGAATTTTGTATTCCTGGGACAACTGTGAGCGCCGAACCCAGTGCACTGGCAGTACTGCCCCTCTGACGTCGCGCACTTATTACCAGATATCGGTCTTGGCGTGGGGTTGTGACTCTTGGTCGACCTGATACTGGTTGTCGGGTAACATCTCCCGTTCTTTGAAACCTCTGCCACAGTCTTGAGATCACAGACTGGTCCACATTCAGAATTCGAGACACTTCGGTTTGTGATCGTGAGGATTCCAGCATTCCAAGGATTCTTCCTTTCGTAAACATGTCCAATTGGCGTCTTTGTGCCCTCATTCACCTTGTTTGATGGTTAACAACGTTCCTTCGCACAGCAGTTGCACGAAACTTGTCTGAATGCTTCGTGAATCGGTTTCTCCGCGTTCCGACATGCGCCGGTGTTTCACGCAGGACGTAGTCGATTGAAAAGTTTTGCATAAACCCAATGTTTCTTTTTCAATCAATTAATATCCGCAATAAATTTGGAATAATTTTACGAATATTTACTCCATGTTTTTCGCATTTTACGATTTATGCTTAACTTTTGGACACCAGTGTACATTACCTTAACCTACCGTTAAACGAGTATCATGTAAATTTGAAAAAGGGGACCCGGCACATGAATTTTTGAAAATTTATCGATTTTAACTTTTTTTATATTTTCTAAAAGTTCAAACATTTCTGCTTAAAATGATATATGACATGAGGAAGTACGATAATTAGAAGTATTTTTTTTTAACGAAGCTATTCCTTGACGCGCATCGAATGAGCTCTTCTAGGATCACCTGTGTTTCCCCTTGCATAAGTTTCTGATGAGCTCAAATACGTCAGATGTTCAAGTGGAAAATTTATAGTGTATTTGGCATATCCAAATGTGAAAAGTACTTGTCTTTTGGATCTTAAAAGCAAAAACAGAGAAAAAAGAAAGTAATGGATAAAGCCTAAGTGGTCGTAACTGACTGGAAGATATTTTACCTACACAGTATGAAAAATTCTCTTTAAGTTGTTTATTTTCATCTTCTGTTTTCAAACGATAGCCCTCGATATGGATTATGTCCTGAGGGCAAAAATTTATGGTGCTAGTTTCAAAAGGCAAAAGCTGAATGTAAAGAAAGGCACCATGATCATAAACACATACACACGTGCTATATACAATAATAAATTAAATGAAGCCCGTTTTTAGTGATTTTATGTTATATAGAAAATGTTTACACATGAAAAGACTCAGAGCCCAGTGAGTGAGTGAGTAAATATTAACGTTCCACTGTTCAGCTACACGAGGGCTTTTGGGGACGGTCCGCGTAATTTTGAACCATGGTCAAGTGACGCGGGCGACTCCTGAGCTGGCACCCCCCTCTCCTAACTACCATACCAACGGGAGGACGTTTGAGCTCTCGACAGATTTAACGTGCATTGTCCCCCTACACGGTGGGTCTTCAGTGGTACTGGGATCAAACTCATTACACGCTAGCCACGATCCGATGCTTAGACCTTTTGGCTACCGTGGCCATGACTCAGAGTCCAAATGAGTCAGTAACACCATAGTCAGTTGTCAGTGATTTCAAAATTTACATTTGTGGAATTAAAAACTCGAAAATTAGGGGTAAATATGGCTACTGAGAATTTCAGTACGAGTCATGTAACTAAATTAATGATCTTAAAACATTGTGATACTGAAACAAGTTATAACTGTGCGTCATGCTTCAAAAAATTAGATACATGTAGGATTCGTGTATCTCAACTAAAGCATCTTGAAATCTAAAAAAGGCTAAATTGTTAAAAATAATGGAGGAAAAAAAAAGAAAGTTAGAAGAGTCTTTTGCAAGAGCAGAGAGTAAAGAAAATGCTTCATATGCTTCTGGAAAGTACTAAACAAAGTAAATGCTCAAAAATTAGAAATTTTTACTTTGAAGCCTGTTTTCTCAAAATATAATATTTTTCACTTTATGTGCCTTTTTCTCAAAAACTACTAATTATATGATCCTCAAATTTTCAGTGTGAGCATACTTTTATCATGTTTGCACATTTTAATGCAGGGGATTAGATATATCTAGCAAACCGTTTTAGATAAGGCTTTTTTAAACTGAATTTTAGAGAAACAATTTCGACACTTTTAAAAAAATTCATTGTTACTTTGATTTTTAACAAAAAGCAAAACCCTTAGTTTAATGCTTTATTTATAGTATACATAACCTCTTGTAAAAATTTTATCCGTTTGAAGTACGTATTTTCTGAGAAAAAGGTACATAAACTTACGCAACTTAACACGGGCTCCTATGGAAGCGCCGAACCCCCTTAATATTGCAAAGTTTCATTCATATGTGTATATTTAATAATTTTCTTCAAAATTTTCTGATTCAAATTCCATTTATATTTTGTTATTTAGTATTATACATATATAATACTTGTTTATTTTTATTCATTTCAATGAATGCGGGAAAATTATATATAACTCTCCACATATTAACTATTAAGATTTTTTAAAAGGTAAATTACTAAAATGATGCATAGAACAAAAAAAATGAAAAAAAATACCTGTATGGTTCTTTATAAAGTAAGCTACGGATAACTTTTTTCCGATAAAAAAAGAAGGCTGTAAAAACGTCATACTTTTGTATAAAGAAACTTTTTAAGACTGTCATCTTCTAATATCAAACAGCTTGATCCAAACTTGGAAAAGATTTTCAGACACAGAAATGTCCTCCTAACTTGCCTATAAAATCGCAATGTTACGACACATGCATTCGATTATTATGTTGTATTTTAAAATTAAGAAAAATTCCCTAAACACAAAATTTATCTCACCTTAACATATAAAGTTCAAAATTCATTTAGCATTATAGTATAGCGCGTACACACACACAGTTGAAATCTAAAACATTTCACACATACCAGAAAAAAAATGAATCGACTTGGACAGAAATAAGTATAATATAGAATGTATGCTGTATTCTCTATAGGATACAGAAATTAAACTATTTCTGTTGAAGTAAATTTCTATTTGAAATGGTATTTTGAGTTGGCTTGATCCTAAACTTTAATCTATGGAAACAATCTTTAAAGCGCAATCATGTATGAATTTTTGACATTCCTAAATATTTCAAAAAAACATCGATTCTTTTCATTAACGTCGCCCATTGAAGCTACACGAAGGCTAATGGCGAAGGATCTCGTCCTTTTGAACTGCACTCACCTCAACTGGCACCCCTTGTCACACCAACGTAAGGACTTTGAACCTATACACATTTAATGTATATCAGCCCCTCTATTCAGTGGACACGACCAAGAGTTTGCAACCCCTCGGCTACTGTGACCCCATTCAAATGGACGTAAAGGTGACCGAATTTTTTAGATTTCAATAGAGTACTGTTTGTACAAAAGAAATTACAATAAACAGTGCAGTTTTTCGTGTGGTACGTAGAAATTCTTATTAAAAAAAACTTGAATATTCCCCTTGGAGGTTACGGTAGCCTAGTGGTGAAGGTATCGGAATTGTGGCTGGGGCTTGTCATGAATTCGAGCCCAGTGCCGCTGAAGACCCGCCGTGTAGAAGTGCGATACTTGTTCAATATGTCGAGAGTTCAAACGTCCCTCCCCGTTGGTGTGGTGTGGTAGTTAGGAGAGGGGACAGCTCAGGTGTCGTCCTTGTCACTTGACCATGGTTCAAAATTACCGTCGCCAAAACCCTCGTGTTGCTGAACAGTGTGACTTTTATCATTCACTCTCACTCAATATTCCCCTTTATAAATATATTTTTTTAATTTAGTTTTTCCCTAATACACATAATCTGAAAGAGAATAAAACGGCTAATAAATATTCTTAATTTTTAAAATCATTCGTTTGCTAAAATCAGAAAGGATGCACGGATAAAAAATTATTGTCCATCTTACATATGAAGTGAAATACAAAAAGTCTGTGCAAAATTTCACCACTTTTAGGTCTAGAAAAAGCAAATTTGGGTGAATTATTAAATTGTTTACTTTTTTTCAAAATTAAATAGTGCAAGAAACACAATTCATGCATTTAATTGACGATTGTAGTAGAATGTCATGATGAGACTGTTTGGGAGGGAGGAGTGATAGAAATAATAAGTAAAGAAAATAGGTATTAAAAAATTCTAAAGGATAGCTCTTTTTCGGTATTCTCAAACAGTAAAAGACTCAGCCACTTTAATATATTTGAGGTTTTATTATACCCTTTATCTTTTAAAGTGCTATATTTAAAAGAAAAATATCCAAATATAACTCAGATTCTGCACTGTTTATATCTATATATATATATCTATATATATAATATAATATTGTCACAAACTGATACGCTCTGAGTGGCCGAACGGTTAGAGCACTGCTCTACCATGCAAGTGGCTCGGGTTCGAGCCTCCCAGATATTTGTTTGTTAAATTCAATCATGACTTTCATTATTTATTATTATGGACATTTGCAAATTATGTAAATTTATGTTAATCTTTCCCCTGGTGGTTATTCTAGAACCCTCCACCAGGTTTATAAAAGTACTGCAGCTGGATAGGTCTTCAGTTGTGGTGCTGCCCGTGTAAAACACTACGACAAAATAAATTGTGTATTGGATAACATCGCCTTATTCCTTCTACGTGACATTTTGGTGGCGGCGCGGGGTAACGATAGCCATCGGCAACGGATATCAGAGAAAGTCGAAGGCTCCTAGGGCTACCTCCAGAATACGGGTTGCTACCTTGCCGAGTCCGAACTGTAAAAAGAATCCCGGAAGGTGAAACGGAAGACAAGGCAACATCATCAATCCCATCTATGTATGTTACATATCAGCTGCCACGAGAGCCTTGTTCATTCTCTGGCTTGAATACCGAAGATGCTGAAAAATGGAAAAATGATTACGAGAGGATTGCTAACTACAACAATTGAGATGAAACAGTACGTCTTGCAAATGTCGTGTTCTATCTAAGCGGAACTGCAAGGTTGTGGTTTGACAACAATGAAGATCGATTGAAAAGTTGGACAGACTTCGAGAGACTTTTTGAAGAGACTTTCGGAAGGCCTGAAGACGTAAAAAGTTTTGCAGAAGGATTATTAAGGACAAGGGCTCAGCGTCCTGGCGAAACGCATGAGTCTTACGTTCAGGACGTATTGTCATTATGCAGGAAAGTGGATAAAAGTATGCCAGAAGATCAAAAGATATCGCATCTCATGAAAGGGGTGGCTGAAAATCTGTACCAGGTACTGATAAACAGAGAAGTTAGCACAGTAGATAAATTTGTTACGTGTTGCCGTGAAGTGGATGCCATGAGAAAGAGACGAGTTGTGCCGCTACGATATGAAAGACTACCTAATGTTACACCCATATCAATGGCCAATGAAGGAGATCTAAGCGATCTAATTCGAAGGATTGTTAAAGAAGAAATCGAGAAAGTACTCCTACGGATCGCAACATGTATAGACGACGGGCCAAGCAATTTAGAATCCATTATCCGAGAAGAAGTTCGAAGCAATTTGGCTCCACTCTCTCGAGAAAAACCTACGCCTTCCCCTTACAGAACTCAAAGAACTGGCGGAAGAGTTCCTGGAGACCAAGGCCGAGACCTCGACAAGAAAATAGACCAACTCAACAGGATACCGGAAGGAAGACTGACCTTTGGCGTACTTCAGATAACGTACCAATTTGCTTTCACTGTGGACGACCGGGTCACGTGACTAGATATTGCCGTGATAGACGACGTGTTTTTAAAGCAGCAAGACAAAGAAGGCAATTAGACCAGTCAGAACGCTGGGATTCCGACTCTCTTTCTGATTACGGCCGCGATCCTGAATCTAATTACCAGCGTTACAGAAGTAATTCGCCGTACCCTAGACGCACACACAATCCACAACGCCACCAATCAAGATCTCCATCTCGTCGCTCACCTGTTGGGTTCAGTGAGGAAAACTAAGGCATGCGACCTGCGTGGGAGGTAAGGCCGCAATAAACGAAAACCCTCCAGTATACACGGCTGCTAAACTAGTCAAAAACTTTGTATCCGTAACTGTCAATGGGCATATCGTTAATGCCTTGGTTGATTCAGGAGCTAATTATTCAGTAGTTTCCGAACAGTTACGCACGCAACTAAGGACGCCCATGTTTTCAGAACACAACCCGATTCTTCGAACTGCCTGTGGTAAAGTTGTAGAAGCTATATAGGACGATGCATGTTGCGAGTGAACTTGAATGGAGTGGTGCAACCTTTCGAATTTTTGGTATTTCAGCAATGCAGACATGATCTCATATTGGGATGGGACTTTTTCAAAGCAACTGATGCTATTATTGATTGCGGATCAGGTGAACTTCAGATTGGAGAAGTCTCTCCAAATGATCTCAAAATGAATGAAGTAAATTCTGGTTTATATGCGGTCAGTGACGTTGTCATTCCAGGAAACTGTATAAGAAAGATTTCCGCTTTGGCTAAAGACCACCAGACCTTAGAAAAGGTTATAGTTACTGGAATGAAGAATTTTGAATGGACAAAACAGCTAAAAGTCCCAGCTACAATAGCCACACTCTAGAATGGTAAAATAGATATTTGGATTACTAACAGTTCCTCTCAGTCACAGATAATAGCAGCTGGCATGTGTATAGCCGAAATGACGCATATTGAGGATGGATTGGTAAGTTCTTTGAACGAGAATGCTGACAAAATCGAAGTAAAACAGATGAAGCACCCTAGACAGTCGGTGAAAGAATTAAAATGCCTTTTAGACCCGGAACTGCGTGAGGCGCAACAGAAAGATCTTTTGAAGTTGCTTAACGACTTTACAGATGTTTTTGATTTTGAGAACAAAATAAGAGTCTCGAGTAAAGTAAAACACAAGATAAACACCGGCGATTGCCAACCTATTAAGCAAAAGCCATATAGAGTGTCTTTTGAAGAGAGAAGAGTAATTCAAAATGAGGTTGATCAAATGCTGAAGCTTGACACCATAGAGCATTCGGAGAGTCCATGGTCAACCCCAGTTGTTCTGGTGAAAAAGAAAAATGGATTCTGGCGTTTCTGTGTGGATTACCGTCGCTTGAACAAAATTACCAAAAAGGATGTGTACCCTTTACCCCGGATTGACGGTAGTAGATAAGAAAAGCCGATTCTGCGGTAAAGGCGCAGGCGCGGTGGAGGTGGAGGCGCGGAGTTGAGTTTTTTTCCTCCTGTGGAGGCGGAGGCTGCGTGGAGTTGAGTTGTTTCCCTCCTGCTATGGTTTTGGTTTTCGAGTTGATGGGGGGAGTTGAGTTGTTTTTCTCCTGTAGAGGCGGCGCAGGCGGCGGGTCTGATCTTGATTCTACAAGATGGCTGTGGAATGTTTTAAATCGTTTTCTTGAATATTTTTTATAATAATCTTTTTTTGAAAAAAAAATGAGCACTTTTTATTATTGGAACTTATAAATTATGTAACTGAAGAATTTTTGGAAAATCTTTGCCTAGATAATATTTTAAGAGAGGTAAGATAAATGTTATATCCACCTGATTATTTTGAATAGTATGAGAATCTGAATAAAATGATTTTTTAAATGTTTAATTTGAGTTAATTTTATTTATATTGTTTGTTAGTTTAATTTATGTTGAGATACTTTCTTTTTAAAAATAAGTGTGGGTATATTTAAAAAAAAATTATCTCAGAATGTTTAAGCGTAAATGATATTTTAAATACATTTCATACAAAAGTAAGAAAAAAATACGGTATAAATATTTTGTATAAGTTTCCGACAAGATTTGGCTTTAAAAAGTTTATTTTTATAAATCTGAAAGAAAAAAAATGTTTTTTTTTATACGGTTATATTGTTAATTTTATTCATACTGCTTTCTAGTTTAATTTATGTTGAAATAGTTTCATTTTAAAAGATAAATATCGGTATATGTTTTTCAAACAAATTATCTAAGTATGTTAAGCATAAGTGATATTTTAAATATATTTCATATAAAAGTAAAGAAAATTTATGCTCATGATTTTAAACATAAACCCTTTGCTTTTCCCAAAAAGTATAAATTGCATAACTATTCATAGTAATAGTCATTCAATCAAGTCCTGTTCGTCGGTAACAATGTATCAAGATTTAGCAGCGTTTTACGAAAATCCCGAAGTTCCAAGTAGCTTCGGGGGTGTGGAGGCATTACATCGCTCTTTAAAAGGGAAATATAGTAAAAAAGATGTAAAGCATTGGTTATCACAGAAAGATGCTTACACTCTTCATAAACCTGTTCGGCATAAGTTTCAGCGGAATCGAGTATTTGTAAGTGATATTGATCGTCAGTTTCAAGCGGATTTAGTCGATATGCAATCTTTAGCAGAATTTAATAAGGGTTATAAGTATTTGTTAACTTGCATTGATTTATTTTCAAAATTTGCTTGGGCAATTCCTCTGAAAGATAAATTTGGAAAAAGTGTAAAGTCTGCGCTAGAAATTATTTTTAAAGAAAGGAAGCCTATATAAAGTGTTGCAAACAGATGCGGGTAAGGAATTTTTAAATAAAGTAGTTCAAAATTATTTGAAAAATATGAGTGTAAAATTTTTTTCTACAAATAACGAAACTAAAGCTAGCGTAGTTGAAAGGTTTAATCGGACGTTAAAAACAAAAATGTGGAAATATTTCACTGAATTTAATACTAAAAATTACATTGACGTCATTGATAAATTAATGCACAGTTATAATCACTCGTATCACCGTTCAATTAAAATGGAGCCTGCTTCTGTAAGTAGGCATAACAGGAAGCAAGTATTAAATAATTTATGTGGTGATCTAAGAAATGAGAAACCTAAAGCCCCTAAATTTAAAATTGGTGATGTTGTGCGCATTAATAAGCAAAAACTTCTCTTTGAAAAAGGATATGAACAAAACTGGAGTCGAGAACTTTTCACAGTTTATGAAATCGTGCAAAGAATTCCGATCGTTTATAGATTAAGAGATTTACAAGGTGAAGAGATTAAAGGTACTTATTACGAAGCAGAATTACAAAAAGTTGTCGACTCTGGTTTCCATCCTGTAGAGAACGTCATCAAACAAAGAAAAAGACGAAGATTCACTGAATATTTTGTTAAATTTTTAGGTTATCCTGAAAAGTTTAATGATTGGGTGACTGATATTCAAAAAGTATAAATAGTTAAATTTTTTTTCTTACGGGTTCATTTTCAAAATGTCTTTCTACGTAACATTACCTTCTGATAGCTCTATGCATTTCTTTCCAGAAAACAAAATATCTCATTTCAAAACTCAGTTACCCTCCCCCGTTTATTTAAATGGTGAATGGGAAGTGGGATTGTCTGAAATCATCTACCCTCATTCTTGGCTTAACGTAAATGAAACTAACAATTATTTTCGATACAAAGTGGGTGACGGTAATATCTCTTCAACCGTTAAGCAAACAATTGATGTGGGGTGTTATGAAACAATGTTTGATATTATATCAGCCATACAGCTTGCTTTACCAAAAATTCCTAGTCGGTTCACAATAACTTACACTAAAGCATCGAAACGGGTGAAAATGAATGCGATTCAAGGTAGCAGTCTTCATTTAGAGAATTTAGGAGAATTGTTAGGGTTCAAACGCAATGCAATCATAACGGGTAATATGAAAAGCGAATTCGTTGCTGATGCATGGTCTAATTTTTCGGTTTTTTACGTTTACTCCGATCTAATTTCACCTCAAATTGTGGGAGATACACAAGCTCCTTTATTACGAATCGTTCGAACTAAAGGTGAAGACGGGGAAACGATTAGTCAATATTATGATAGACCTCAATACTTACCTTTAGTGAGACACTCGTTTCAGACGATTCAAGCTGAACTGAGACTCAATTCAGGTGATTTTGTTCCCTTTGAGAGAGGTAAAGTGATCATAGTGCTTCATTTTCGCATGAGACAAATACTATAAATAAAGCAGTGCATTTCTCATACCCTCATTTGAAGATAAAAGCGCCAAGATGAGCTTACCATACGTTTGCTGTACTAAAAGATTTGAAGACCATTATGCAGGTCAGATCGGCTCGGGTCTGACTCATTACAAGGGCATTAGTTTTTAAAAGGGTTATGGAATCGGAGGAATATTTCGCCGATTGTTTAGAGCGGCCTTACCTTTTTTAGTAAAAGGAGGTAAAACTATTGGAAAAGAAGTATTAAGGACAGGGAGTCGTGTTGCCTCGGATGTATTGTCAGGAGAAAAATTTAAAGAAGCCGTAAAAACAAGAAGCAGAGGAAGTGGGAAAAAATTAGCTCAGAAAGCTATTGATAGAGTTCAATCTATGGTGGGGAAAGGACAGTATAAAAGAAAGCGTAAGAAACAGAAAAAATTCATTTCATCCAAAGCACGTAAAGTGAGTGTACGCGATATTTTCGATTCGTAAAAATGGCATTTATTCTTAAAGATTCTCCTGAATGTGTTAAATCTGAATTGGAACTTTTCAACTTACCCGGTACTCAAACAATTATTCAAGATGGGCAGTGGAAACAATTTCACCCTCTTTGTAACGTTTTCGATAACGCACCTGTAGATTTTCACATTTCTGGAAGTGCAGAATATTACATAGATCTCAGTCAAACACAATTATATGTAAAAGCGAAAATAGTAAAAGTGGACAATACGCCTATTACTAAAGATGATACTATAGGACATGTGAATTTATTTCTACATTCATTATTTTCTCAAGTAGATGTATCCTTAAATGATCGCGTGGTTTCCAATTCCAGTAATACATATCCCTACCGATCTTATATTGAAACTCTTTTAAACCATGGATACGACAGCAAAACTTCCCAATTAACGGCTGAACTATTTTATAAGGATTCTGATGATGGTCTCAAGAAAAGAACTGAATTTTTTAAAGAAAGTGCAACTGTAGACATGATTGGTTGCAAACATTCAGATTTATTTCATCAAGATCGTCTTTTACTCAATTTAGTGGATTTAAAAATAAAATTAATACGAAGCAAACCCGAATTTTGTTTGCAAGGATCTGTAGGATTTAAAGTTGTTTTGGATCATGTTTCTTTATTCATACGAAAAGTTCGCGTGAATCCTGGAGTTATTCTTGATCATGCGAAAGCGCTGGAAAAAAACAAATGCAAAATATCCCATTAACCGAGTTCTGTGCAAAGTGTATTCGATTCATAAAGGAAGCATGTCTTTTATTCAAGATAACACATTTTCAGGCCAAATGCCGAAAAAAGTTTTTGTAGGATGTGTTGATAATGAAGCTTTTCACGGCGCATTTTCAAAATCTCCCTATGAGTTTAAACATTTTAATTTAAATTTTGTTGGAGTGTATGTGGATGGACAACCGGTGACTCACAATCAATTAGAACTCGATTTTTCTAAAGATCAATACATGCGTGCCTATCAAACTCTATTCGTTGGGACAGATCGAATGGGTCAAGACAGAGGTATATTTATTTCTAGAAAAGAATATAAAGATTCAAATACATTATTTGGATTTAACCTCTCACCAGATTTATGTTCTTCAGGAGAACATTTAAGTTTGATAAAACATAGCAATTTGCGATTAGAACTAAAATTCAGCAAATCTTTAGAACAAACTGTATGTGTTATCGTTTTCGCCGAGTTTGAAAATTTAATCGAAATAAACAAATCGAGAAATATCTTGTATGATTTCGGAAATTAAAGAATGGATGGAATGCAACTGTTTACAGTCTTATCTCAAGAGAAGGCCACGTCCCCCTATTTCCAAGGTGTTTATTCTAGAGATACACTCCCTCCTCTGCAGGAAAACATGTGTGCTATTGTAAATTCTGACGACTCATCGCAGCCTGGAACCCACTGGTTAGCATTATTTGTGAATGATAAAAGAGAATTAGAATTTTATGACTCGTTTGGACAACCTCCTGCATTCTATAACATTAGTACTACTACCTATTTAGATGTATTATGGAATTCCAAAGTGTTTCAATCACCAACATCCAATGTTTGTGGACAATACTGTATTTACTTTTTATTCAAACGCAGCCAAGGCTATTCTATGCATTATATTTTAAATCAATTGTACATAAATGATTTTGTTATGTATCAATTTGTAAAGAAGCGATATGGTGTAAGATTTGTGTTTAGAAAATAAAAAAAAAATGGAATGAAACTAAATATTTGTGTCTTTTATTTTTTTTCTATTATATTCTTTTATTTTTCCCTAAAAAAATTAATATATTTTTTTTCTATGATAAATTTTTTTTCTCTAAAAGTTAATATAATTTTTATAATAATTTTCCCCTCAAAAAATTAATATTTTTTTCTATGATAAAATATTTTTGTTCCCTAAAAAAATTAATAATTTTTTTTTCTATAATAAATTTTTTTTTCTCAAAAAATTAATATAATTTTATTTAATTATCATCTATTTGAAACTTTTAAATTTTATTAAATAAGTATATTTTCACCTGCAAAAGAAAACTGTTCAAATCATAAAGAGACTTTTTTTTAAATCAAATGATTATCATTTATTTCAAAGTTTCAACCGTGCATTTCTGCGAGCATACATTATTGGTTTTTTGATAATTTTGTTATTCTTATACAATTTTTTATTTACATCTAGATGTTTCGGTAAATTTACATCATTCAAAGCACTTAAAAATACATATCTTCCTTCAGGTGCCGATTTTCGGTTCCGTAGAAAATCATTTACGAGGAATACAATATTACTTCCTGGAATAACAGTGTTTTTGTAAATAATTTCACCATCAGAATTCCAACTGAAAGATTTTTGAAGCTTTAAAAACTGGAAAATATCTTTTGGCTTTTTCTTTATACCTAGGTGGAACAATTCTAAAAATTTTATCCTCTAACACTCCTTTTTCTGTCTTCACATTCTGCCCTTTCTCTGTCTTCACTATTGAACCTTTTAGATTTTCGTTTAATGATTCCATTTCTTGATTTTCCGATACAGATGTTTCAGTTGGAATTGATTCGGACTCTTTTCGATTTTCAACAGAAAAATGTGTATATTTTTGTAAAACTTGTAGATAGAGTATTGCTTTTTCTTCTTCCGTTAAATCCTTATTATGGAGAATGTTTTTCATACGTTGATCAAGTTCCGATAAGTGTTCCGCTACTTGAACTCTTTCCTCGGGTACCAATACAAATTTTTTGCTAAAGTCCATTTTGAATTAAAGAGCTGATAACGGAAATAGCTGTTGGTAATAAAATTGATAGGAATCCTTCTCCTTTTTGAATTAAAATTTTCTTTTTCTCGTAAAGAGGTGTTTTTTTGTTAGAAAGCTTTCTTAAGCTTTCTTTATAGGGACATAAGCGATTTTTTTAAATTTTAGTCAAAGATATGTTACCACATAAAACATTCAGCACACACACAAAGTTTTTATTTCTTTCTTTAAACACTTTTTCAAAATAGATTTTAAATTTTTTGTTTTAGAAATTAATTTTAAGAGCTCTAAAGTTTGTTCAGAACACACTTACATCTTGCGAACTAATGAATATTCATCGAACAATTTGAATCTATTTATTTGTTTCAAAGTAATGGGTTATCGAGGTTGATATACATAAAAAACATCTCCAGGAAACATACCTGTGCGCACACGCAAGGATTCGTCAGTTTCAGGTTTTAAATCAATAAGTAAGTATCCGTACGGTTTTGATGTGGCATCTGCGTAACATTCCTGAAAAAATTTCACTTTACGAGGATATAATTGGCGCCCCAAATGTGTAATTTGGGATTGATCTCTTCTATTCTTAAATAATACAAGATAATGGGCATTTAAGGTAACAGAACACCTTCGAAGAAAATTTTTTGAATTAACCTGAATTTTGCCTGTTAATGCATATTTTATGACCTTATGGGTCTTTAAAATGAGAAAAACACCCAAGTAAAGTCTTCTTAGTGCACATTTTTTCTGTAAAAGGGGTATTTTATGAAAAAATAAGCACAAATAAGACTTTACGCAAAACATGATAACTGAAAATAAAATAAATATATTGACAATTTGTAAATTGAATAATATAGCATACAACCTTATCTAGGGAATAGACACTTATTTTGGTAATATAACAATTACGTGAGAAGCTATTGTGTTTCGAGCTTCTTAATGTTGAAATTTTCTTTAAAAGCTATTGTAATTTTCACTTTATTGCTGTATAAAAAAATTTCTACTCAACATAAAATCTTAAGAGAGGTCTATTCCCTGTATTAGTATTTAAAAAACATATATATATAATTTTTATTTCATCCAAGCATAACTTTTTGAGATATTGTGTTTTGCGGTAAGAAAAAATGTAAAAAAACTCATTTTGAGAAAACGACAAAAATAACATTAAACTAATCTGATTACAAGAAAAACACTTACTTTCTTATTAAAATGCACCAGATTTATAATTCTCTCCATCTTTAACTTCTAAAACAATAATTTTTTTTCTTTTTAAGGGCTCTTAAAATTTTCCTATGTTTCTTTGTTTTGGGGTCTGCGTTATGAATCGATTCACTGATTCTGCATTTATCTAAATGTTTATATCCCCGTAAGGTAAACACCCCAGGATTTTCAATATTCATCTTATTAAAAACTTTGAGGCACCCATTTAATCCCTCATTGAAATGTATAACAGCATCATACAACCCAAATTTAATTGTTTTGAGCGAAACAAATACTTCTTTCGGAACTTTTTGCCAGACTATTCCGTTAAAACACTCATTTGCATTTTGCGTGCGTCCATTTAAGCACTTGCTTAATATCTGTTTGTCGCATAGTTCTAAATATACTGGTTTAATTTTATTTAAAACATCATTTGATAAACCAGCATATTTTGAGGTACATTTTGTTCCATTTGCCACCCCCGCTGAAAATAACACCAGCTGTCTTTCCCTATTGGGCACTGACCATGCATCGGTTTCTTATCACTTGATGCACAGTGATATAACGCAGCAATTACATTTTGCTGCATGGCATTTAAGTTACCGACATTACTGCGTACAGCAATTCCGTAGTAATTTTGAAGTCGGTCGATAAAATTATCAGTTAATTTGCCTTTACCAGACAGTCCTTTAGTTTTTGTTTTTAGCTTTCTTAGACGCGAGCCCACTCTCTTTTGTACATGGCCAATGCACTCAAACTTTGTCACACTGTTCATTCCATAAGTGTCTTTCACACTCATGAAAGCTTTTGAGTCACCATCGACATAATATTGCGTGTATTGAAGTCTGCGGTTTTTTTCTGAACGAAGAAATATTCGTGAAGGCCTCACAATTTCCATTTTTGACGAAGATCCCGTGAAGTTACACTGACATATGTGGTCGGCTTTTGACGACTCATATTCAGAGTTTCTTGGCATAGTCTGAAGTCTCTTACATGTAGGACAGTAGGACGACATAACTTCTACGTCTAACACCTTACCAGTATCAACTGATATTGCAGCAACACAACTATTCATAGACGTATAGCCTCTACGCTGCCATGTGCCATCCACAGATATGCCACATTTTACAAAATCAGATGAAAAATTTTGTTTTATATCCGCAATTTCAGTAGCAACTTTTTTCATGGATTCCTCAGCTACTTCCTGAACCACTTTTAAAAGCTTTGCTTCCTGATTTTTGAAAGCAGTTTTTTTCAGTCGAGGCAAATTTAATGTTGAGCATAATTTAAATGCACCAGCAAAACCCTTGCCTATCTGCCGCATACCATATACTAGCCTGGTATTTATGACTGGTGCATTTACAACTCTTTTTGATGAAGCAAATGCAAAGAAAAAGTCACAGCATTTACATTTTAGTGTAAAATGAGAGCATAATCCATACATGGAATCCTCAAAAAGCTCTAGTTTTTCAGCAAAACATTTTGGGCAGCAAAGTTGAGAAAATGCATCCACAATAAGCTCAAGATCAATGATTCTGTTACCAAACAGAGGACCAGGCATTTCTTCTGCAGTTGACATACTCTCATTTCCCAATTTTGAAGAACTAGCAGTGCATTCAGGAACAGGTGTTGAATTGCTGTTATTTTCGGAAATTTTTGTGGATTTTTTTCAAAAAATTGTCTCTTACGTTTTCTAGCAATACTTTAAACCATTTTCAAGCAAAAATAAAACAGAATAGAATTATTTTTTAACTTTCTACGCTGTCGATTCTTTCAGTATGAAAATCAAACATATATGTAAACAAAGTCACTAAACAACAAATTTGATGCCAGATTTCATACATAAAAAAGGAAAAATGTATTTCTAAATACATTTATATTTATTCTCAAATATTCTATTTTAATTTCTGACAAAATATTTGTATATTAATTTTCATATTTCATGTCATATACCATGAAAGAGAAACGTAAACAAACAATTTGGGCCACTTCCGGTTAGCAGAAAGGCATTTCCGGTCAGAGAAATTCATGATCAAGTAATATTAAAAAAGCTGTAACTTGGCTTCTAATTAAGCTAGAAACAAAATTTTTACAGATTTAGAAAGATAAAAGATTGAATTTTAATATTTGATCAAAAACGAAAAATCGATATTTTGACCGAAAATTGAGTTTTAAAGGTGTTCTGTCACCTTAAGGAAATTTCTCTAATTTCTTTCCCTTTATGAAAAATATTCTGTACCACAAAAATTATACTTAAATTTTTGTGATGCGAATATTTTACAAATAATTTTGTTAATTGGGGATCATTCCCTAACTCGCCCATAAGATCGTCTATAACAATTAACGCATCTGAATACTGGTGCACATTAGATGGAATACCTTCATGAAAGGAAATATTCGGCATTTCTTCATATAACTTTTGGTAAACCCCATAACACCAAACAATTTTTTTAGGAAAAGGTTTAATCATTTTATTTTCAATTAATTTTTTAACGAACTGACTTTTACCACTACCAGATGGTCCAGCCAAGATTAAAGTAAATGGATGAACTATAAATTGAGAGAATCCATGATTAAACTAAATAATTTTTATCAATGATGCTGCTATTTATACTGCGAGTCGGTTAATTCTATAAAATTTATTTTGTGCGAAACAAAAAGAAAATTCATAAATTATAGTATTTGTCTCATGTGAAAAGGAAGCACTATGATCACTTTACCTCTTTCAAAGGGAACAAAATCACCTGAATTGAGTCTCAGTTCAGCTTGAATCGTCTGAAACGAGTGTCTCACTAAAGGTAAGTATTGAGGTCTATCATAATATTGACTAATCGTTTCCCCGTCTTCACCTTTAGTTCGAACGATTCGTAATAAAGGAGCTTGTGTATCTCCCACAATTTGAGGTGAAATTAGATCGGAGTAAACGTAAAAAACCGAAAAATTAGACCATGCATCAGCAACGAATTCGCTTTTCATATTACCCGTTATGATTGCATTGCGTTTGAACCCTAACAATTCTCCTAAATTCTCTAAATGAAGACTGCTACCTTGAATCGCATTCATTTTCACCCGTTTCGATGCTTTATTGTAAGTTATTGTGAACCGACTAGGAATTTTTGGTAAAGCAAGCTGTATGGCTGATATAATATCAAACATTGTTTCATAACACCCCACATCAATTGTTTGCTTAACGGTTGAAGAGATATTACCGTCACCCACTTTGTATCGAAAATAATTGTTAGTTTCATTTACGTTAAGCCAAGAATGAGGGTAGATGATTTCAGACAATCCCACTTCCCATTCACCATTTAAATAAACGGGGGAGGGTAACTGAGTTTTGAAATGAGATATTTTGTTTTCTGGAAAGAAATGCATAGAGCTATCAGAAGGTAATGTTACGTAGAAAGACATTTTGAAAATGAACCCGTAAGAAAAAAATTTAACTATTTATACTTTTTGAATATCAGTCACCCAATCATTAAACTTTTCAGGATAACCTAAAAATTTAACAAAATATTCAGTGAATCTTCGTCTTTTTCTTTGTTTGATGACGTTCTCTACAGGATGGAAACCAGAGTCGACAACTTTTTGTAATTCTGCTTCGTAATAAGTACCTTTAATCTCTTCACCTTGTAAATCTCTTAATCTATAAACGATCGGAATTCTTTGCACGATTTCATAAACTGTGAAAAGTTCTCGACTCCAGTTTTGTTCATATCCTTTTTCAAAGAGAAGTTTTTGCTTATTAATGCGCACAACATCACCAATTTTAAATTTAGGGGCTTTAGGTTTCTCATTTCTTAGATCACCACATAAATTATTTAATACTTGCTTCCTGTTATGCCTACTTACAGAAGCAGGCTCCATTTTAATTGAACGGTGATACGAGTGATTATAACTGTGCATTAATTTATCAATGACGTCAATGTAATTTTTAGTATTAAATTCAGTGAAATATTTCCACATTTTTGTTTTTAACGTCCGATTAAACCTTTCAACTACGCTAGCTTTAGTTTCGTTATTTGTAGAAAAAAATTTTACACTCATATTTTTCAAATAATTTTGAACTACTTTATTTAAAAATTCCTTACCCGCATCTGTTTGCAACACTTTATATAGGCTTCCTTTCTTTAAAAATAATTTCTAGCGCAGACTTTACACTTTTTCCAAATTTATCTTTCAGAGGAATTGCCCAAGCAAATTTTGAAAATAAATCAATGCAAGTTAACAAATACTTATAACCCTTATTAAATTCTGCTAAAGATTGCATATCGACTAAATCCGCTTGAAACTGACGATCAATATCACTTACAAATACTCGATTCCGCTGAAACTTATGCCGAACAGGTTTATGAAGAGTGTAAGCATCTTTCTGTGATAACCAATGCTTTACATCTTTTTTACTATATTTCCCTTTTAAAGAGCGATGTAATGCCTCCACACCCCCGAAGCTACTTGGAACTTCGGGATTTTCGTAAAACGCTGCTAAATCTTGATACATTGTTACCGACGAACAGGACTTGATTGAATGACTATTACTATGAATAGTTATGCAATTTATACTTTTTGGGAAAAGCAAAGGGTTTATGTTTAAAAACATGAGCATAAATTTTCTTTACTTTTATATGAAATATATTTAAAATATCACTTATGCTTAACATACTTAGATAATTTGTTTGAAAAACATATACCGATATTTATCTTTTAAAATGAAACTATTTCAACATAAATTAAACTAGAAAGCAGTATGAATAAAATTAACAATATAACCGTATAAAAAAAAAACATTTTTTTTCTTTCAGATTTATAAAAATAAACTTTTTAAAGCCAAATCTTGTCGGAAACTTATACAAAATATTTATACCGTATTTTTTTCTTACTTTTGTATGAAATGTATTTAAAATATCATTTACGCTTAAACATTCTGAGATAATTTTTTTTTTAAATATACCCACACTTATTTTTAAAAAGAAAGTATCTCAACATAAATTAAACTAACAAACAATATAAATAAAATTAACTCAAATTAAACATTAAAAAATCATTTTATTCAGATTCTCATACTATTCAAAATAATCAGGTGGATATAACATTTATCTTACCTCTCTTAAAATATTATCTAGGCAAAGATTTTCCAAAAATTCTTCAGTTACATAATTTATAAGTTCCAATAATAAAAAGTGCTCCTTTTTTTTTCAAAAAAAGATTATTATAAAAAATATTCAAGAAAACGATTTAAAACATTCCACAGAAATCTTGTAGAATCAAGATCAGACCCGCCGCCTGCGCCGCCTCTACAGGAGAAAAACAACTCAACTCCCCCCATCAACTCGAAAACCAAAACCATAGCAGGAGGGAAACAACTCAACTCCACGCAGCCTCCACCTCCACAGGAGGAAAAAAACTCAACTCCGCACCTGCGCCTCCTTAGTATGAAAACAGCTCAACTCCGCGCCTGCGCTTCTACCGCGCCTGCGCCTTTACCGCAGAATCGGCTTTTCTTATCTACTGACGATCCCTTGGATAACCTTTCGGGTGCAAGCTTGTTTTCTACAATAGACCTTAAGTCTGGATACTGGCAGATTAAAGTAGTTGAAAGAGACAGAGAGAAGTCGGCTTTTATTACTCCGGATGGATTATATCAATTTAAGGTTATGCCATTTGGGTTATGTAACGCCCCAGCCACGTTCGAAAGAATGATGGATAGTATCCTTAAAGGGATGAAGTGGAAGCACTGTCTATGTTATCTAGATGATGTCATTGTCTACGCTGCCTCTTTCGAAGAACATCTTTTGAGATTGAGGATGGTGCTTCAGTGCATACGAGATGCTGGATTGACACTGAACCATAAAAAGTGTCGTTTTGGTCAAAGAAGCCTTAAGATTCTTGGTCACTTAGTGGACAAAGATGGAATTCGTCCAGATCCAGGGAAGGTTGAAGCAGTTCTAGAATTTCCAACCCCCCAAACCGTTACGCAAGTTAGAAGCTTTCTAGGGATCTGCTCTTATTATCGCCGATTTGTCCATAATTTTGCCGACGTCGCCAGGCCGTTGCACGAATTATTGAAGCAAGATGTTAAATTTGTATGGAAAGAAGAACATCAATCAGCATTCATCCGTTTAAAATCGCTGCTGACGAGATATCCTGTGGTTGGCTTCTTTAAACCAGAAGCTAAAACCTTAATACATACTGACGCCAGTGGATATGGCATTGGTGCTATTCTCGTACAAATACAGAGTGGGTTTGAAAGGCCTATTGCTTATGCATCCCGATCACTTTCAACATCCGAGAAAAATTATTCGACTACAGAGAAGGAATATTTAGCAGTTATTTGGGCGATAAGTAAATTCCGACCCTATATCTTTGGCCACCCATTTACAGTGGTAACAGATCACCACTCTTTATGCTGGTTGGCGAATCTAAAAGATCCATCTGGGCGATTAGCAAGGTGGGCTTTGCGTCTTCAAGAGTACGATGTGGAAATAGTTTTCAAGACCGGAAGAAAGCACCAGGATGCTGATTGCTTATCGAGGAGCCCACTGCTTAAAATTGAAGAAGAGCCCCACTGAAGATATACCATTCCTTAATACCATTACCAATTTCGAAAGTGAGCAAAGTAAAGACCCTGATGTAGCAAATATTCGAGACGAAATGGTTAGAAAGAGAGACTTCTCAAAGTTTAAAGAAATTAGTGGAATTTTATACAGAAAAAACTACGATCCTTTAGGAAAGCAGTGGCTATTGTTCATACCGAAACATCTTAGAGGGGACGTATTAAAAAGCCTTCACGATACACCGTCAGCGGGTCATTTAGGGTTTGCCAAAACGTACGACCGAATCAGACGGAAGTATTTCTGGCCTGGCCTATACCGCAGTGTCCGACGCTATATATATATATATATATATATATATATATATATATGTCTCATTGTCGAGAGTGTCAAAGGCGAAAATCTCAACCTCAGCGACCTCCAGGATTGCTTCATCCAATATTCTCAGGGGATATCCCGTTTGCTAAAATAGGGATAGATTTACTTGCAAGATTTCCTCTAACAAAGCAAGGGAATAGATGGATAATTGTCTGTACAGATTATCTCACTCGATTTACTATCACAAAGGCCCTACCAAGCGATGAAGCCACAGAAATAGCCAAATTTCTGGTTGAAGACGTTATACTGAAACATGGATCACCAAGGGAAATCATCAGCGACAGAGGGCGATCATTTTTGTCGAATCTCGTTAAAGAAGTAAATAATTTATGCTTGACGTATCATTTGCTAACTACTGCATATCACCCTCAGACAAATGGCCTCACGGAAAGATTCAATAAAACACTCGCTGACATGCTGGCCATGTATGTCGATGTTGACCAAAAGAATTGGGACAACATACTTCCATTTGTCACCTTTGCATATAACACTGCAAAGCAGGAGACGACAGGTTTCAGTCCATTTTTCCTTGTTCATGGACGTGATGTGGATACTCTACTAGATGCCATTTTGCCCTTTCTTCCCGATGAACCAGCGAATGATTACGTTCAAAACCTGATAATGAAGGCCGAAGAAGCTAGACAACTAGCAAAAATACATCTAACAAGAGCACAAGACAAAGACAAATGCCGTTATGATGAAAGACATCGGATAGTGAATTACAAAGAGGGAGACCTGGTATGGATATTTACTCCAATCCGCAAAGTTGGATTATCTGAGAAATTGTTAAAGCGATACTTTGGACCCTATAGGGTGAGAAAAAGGTTATCCGAAGTGACTTATGAAGAGGAACCTTGTGATAGTATGAGCACCAAACGAAAATTAAGAGACGTGGTACATGTTCTGCGAATGAAACCTTATAAAGACCCTGACCTTCAGCTAGAAGATATTGAACAAGAAAAGTCACCAATGGAACCAGTCCGGACTGTTTTTGACAAAAGGAACCCTAAACAAGTTTACTTTGGACCTATTACAAGAAGCCGTTCGAAACAACTACAGCGGGTCGCTGTGTCTCCTAAGGAGGGAGAAATGTCACAAACTGATACGCTCTGAGTGGCCGAACTGTTAGAGCACTGCTCTACCATGCAAGTGGCTCGGGTTCGAGCCTCCCAGATATTTGTTTGTTAAATTCAATCATGACTTTCATTATTTATTATTATGGACATTTGCAAATTATGTAAATTTATGTTAATCTTTCCCCTGGTGGTTATTCTAGAACCCTCCACCAGGTTTATAAAAGTACTGCAGCTGGATAGGTCTTCAGTTGTGGTGCTGCCCGTGTAAAACACTACGACAAAATAAATTGTGTATTGGATAACATCGCCTTATTCCTTCTACGTGACAATATACAAGCTTTATGCTTATAATCAGTATTGTAATATGTTTTGTTATAATATTTGGTTATTTTATTTTATTTTACTTTTTTCTTCTTATTTCAATTTTTTACTTTGTCTTTAATTAATACATCTTTGGTTTTTATTACTATTATATTGCTAGGTTTTTGTGTATGTTCTTCATTTTACTCAAGTTTTTTTTTTCTATTTTTACATTTATTTATTCGGAAATTTTCTTATTTATTATATTTCCTTTTATGCTTATTTTTGTTATATATTGTTCAACACGTTTAATTGTGCTCTATGAATACACTAGTTTTCTAGTTCAAGTATAAAAATTTTTTTATGACAGTAAGCTTAACATTATTTTAGCGACTGGCAATTAAATCAGCTTTTTTAGCCTATCTATGCTCGGTGTCACACTATTATGGTATGTGTGATATCGTCAAACTGTGACCATAGTTTGTAGGTAGTTTTTCGAAGTTGTTTTGGAAAATTTTCCTGTTTTTTATCCTTTGTGATAGATATGAGCTCTTCTCTATTTTTTTGTTTACTTCGATTGAGTAGACAGTTTGCTTATTATTCGACTGTTTTGAGGTTTACACTGGTTTATATTTTGCATATTTTACAATATGAATCACTGTTATAGTCATCATTCTAATATGTTTAAGAATGAATTGGACAAAGAAGGCACTAGGTATGATTTGAATTATTATTCATACCACGCGGAGTGTAAGACTCCTTTATATAATAATAAATCCTATAGATCCAGAACATTCTGGAATTCTAACTATGTAAATAACTATAATTATCTTAATACTGATTATGCTATAAAAAATATTGTTACTAAAGAGAACAAGCAATTTTGTTTAACTTCTCATAAGTATGTTAATAAATACCGAGTATAGACGGAGTACGTGCTCGCTAAATCAGTGGGTCCGAAAGTCTTGTGGGCGGTCGCAGCAGAAACCACGAGTCCAGGGGGCTGGAGAATATTTCCCTCCCATTCAGTTCTATGCCAAAATTGTGGAGGTGGAGATAGGTGGTGTCGCCATCTATCGTTAAGAAGTCCAACCCGTTGTCTCACAGGCAATGGCAACTTTCATTCCTTCCCTGCGGGAAGGACACGACAACAACAACATGTTAATAAATATTTAAATATCACCAACTCTAATAATAATTCTTCTATTGTTGATTGTCACTATACCCCGAATATTCATTTTCGCTACAATAAATGTAAAGATAAAAGATGTAAAACATGCCCCATGATCAATTATGAACAGTTGGATACCAACTCCAACTTTATATTCTTTATGTCTTTTAATTGTATCTATATGTTGAATTGTAAAAAAATGTAATTATAAATATATTGGTCAGACTTCTACACACTTAAATATTCGAATTAATGTTCACAGATCTCATACTAAACATTACATTAATAAATATAATAACAATAATATTGAAATAAGACACTTTCACCTGCATGGTTTTGATAATATTGATATATCCCTTCGTAGAATAGTTCCCTTTTTAAAAGATAGATTATGGTGGGAAAACCATTTTATTCATTTCTATAATACAACATATCCACATGAACTGAACACATTATATAATGGCAAAAATGTTCTGCAATGCATACAGCAAAAAGATAACAAAGAATTTTTTTATAATTGTCATAATAATAATATTAATAAAATAGCCAAGAAAACAAAAAGAGGTAAAAGGAATAAAAGAAAAAGTAGAGATTCCAAGGATATTACAGCTAAAATTAATGAATTCTGTAGTGATTTTGAAACTGTTTATAACATTAATCAAATAAAAAATTTCATATTTGGTTTGAATAAAATAGAAATCAAACTTTTTAATTATATACTTAGTTACGATAATTTTATAGAATGTCAATCCTTACATGTTATGAAAGATTTTTGTAATTTCTTAATCAGTAAGTTTAATATATCAATACATGATAATGTTTTAAATTCTACAACTGAATACTGTAACATCCTTTTCATGAATAAATCCTATAATCATGTAAACTTTACTAAAGTGTTTGAGAAGTATATTAAATTTTTCCCAGTAAAAACATTAACATTAAAAAGGCATTTAAATATAATAAGAAAATTGGTATATAGATCCATCTTTAACTACAATTCTTTTGATTTGCAACATAATATTGTATGTAATTGTCATAATTATGTAGATTTCATTGATGAATATCATAAACATGTCATATCTGGTAATTTAAATATTATTAAAGATAAAACTCTCAGAGAAATAATGGTTAAGGACTTTAGAATAATGCGTTCTAATAATAATAAAGCTATTAAAGCACAAATTTCTAAAGATATTAATAACTTCATTACAAAAATAGCAATTAAATACAACTTTCCTTTCGAAGCATTCAGTGAGTTTAAATGCAAAGTTTTGAGTGAATTATTTAATCTTAACTATAAAATTGATAAAAATATTTCTTACAAAGGTATAAAACATCAAATTTCAAATCTTCAAAAAGGTTTCATTATTGTATATGTAGATAAAGTTCCGGGCAACTATGCAATCATTTGCAAATGGTTTTATAACTTTATACTTAACAAACAGTTTCAAAACAATAATGCGTTTATTAAATCTAATAGCAGCAATAGAGAAATCATTAACCGTATTTCAGTTTTTTATAAAAAACTAGATTTATATACAAAGAATATCAATTTTCCTTATATTTTTCTAACACCAAAATTTCATAAGTGTCCAATTAAATTCAGAACTATTACTAATGGTTTTAATACCTATATTACACAACCAGGCAAGGTGTTGCAAAACGTTATACAACACACTCTAGACAATATCCCAAACTCCATTATTGCAAAGAATAGTAAAGATATCGTTGAGAACATGCAAGGTAAGAGTGTTAAATCTTTGCATAGCTTTGATTTCGAAGACTTATTCAACTCTATTGATATAGAGGATATGATTAAAGTACTTAGAAATGTTTATATTAAATATTCATTAAATAAATTGATAAACTATGATAAATATAATATTATACAATTTGTTTTGAAAGAAAATTACATATTTCATAATAACTCTTATTATCAACAAATTAAAGATCTGCCACAGGGTGGCCCAGCTAGTAATAGTCTGGCTAATATCTATTTACACTATTATGAGAATGAAAAAATTTATACAGACTCTTGTTACTTTTTTAGATACATCGATGATCTAACTATTTTCAGTAATAAAGTTGACTTTACTCCTATATTTAATTATTATCCAACCTACCTGAAATTAATAAAAACCAATTGCAATATAGAGTAAGCAAATTTCCTTGATCTACAATTAAAAGTTGAAAATAATATGCTAAAAAGTAATATTTTTGATAAAAGAGACTCTTTTGATTTTAATGTTATAAAAATGCCATATTGGAATAGTACCCTTCACATTTCAATTTTTAGAAATATCATTCTAAATTATATAAAAAGAAATAATGATTTAGTATCTGAAGAAGTATTGAGAATTAATAATTATAAAAAATTCTTTCAAAGTTGCCTAGACTATAACTATCCAGTTAATTTTATATATAAATATATGTCTTCAAAGTTATAGCTATTTAATTATTTTTAATTAACGTATTCATTTCTATTGAGTTTATAGTATATAATTTTCTTATTATATTTCTTAATATATTCTTATATTAAGTTTAGTTACTAAAAATTTATATAGATGGCACCCTTATTCTTAGTATTGCTGTGTTTTTTTATGCATTGAGTCAGTACAATTGTGGAATCTGTATACATCGGGTAAGAATAGTTTCTTTGCTCATTTACATTATTGTTAATTATGGTTATATATATATATATTATATATATTATACATATAATATATATACAGGGTGTTCCGAAAAAACGTGGACAAAATTACAAGGCAGATCAGTCATACAACAAGGATCAAAGATCGCATAGGAACATGGGGTCGCAAACGCCTGTAGAGGGCGCTAGAACCACGAGAAGGCGTTGCGGTGCAGACACGAGCTGAGCAAAAGGATATTGAATTCATTCGAGTCGTGGATGCGTTGGGCGTGACATGGCTAGTTACACGCACCGCGAATTGGCTGACATGCATTTAGTTTACGGCATGGCCAACTGCAATGGACGAAAAGCCTTGCGAATGTATCGTCAAAAATATCCTAGTAGAAGGATGCCTAGCCGCTCATTCTTTGCCACTATTCACCGAAGATTGTGTGAAACCGGTTCATTAGACGTGCACAAGCCAGATTCAGGTCACCAACGAATATCTCGGACAGTTGATGCTGAAGAGAGAGTTTTCCACGCACTTCAGTGTAATCCGTCAACAAGTATACGAGTTGTATCCTGAGAGGCCCATATTCCCCAAACTATCGTCTGGCGCATTGTACACGACGAAGGACTTTACACATATCATTTACAACGCGTCCAGGCACTTCAACCGGGAGACTACAGCAGTCGTATGGATTTTGCGTGGTGGTATCTGCAAGAAAAGGCTGCCAACCGACATTTCGCTGCAAGTGTTCTGTTCACGGATGAGGCTGCATTCTCATTAGAGGGTGTGATGAATTGTCACAACTTGCAGATGAAAACCCGCATGCTACACGTCCGCACGCCAAACAACGAAGATTTTCCGATAACGTGTGGGCTGGCATTGTAGGAGACTGTTTACTTGGTCCGTACATTCTACCAGACAGACTGAACGGTTCCAAGTATCTAACATTCTTGCAAGAGGTTCTGCCAGACATGCTGAATGCTAATGTTCCGATGCCTATTCGTCGATGCATTAAATTTCAACACGATGGCACTTCCGCACATTTCAGTAGAGACGTCAGAGCACATCTGCAGGCTACTTTTCCTGGCGGCTGGATTGGTCGCGGTGGACCAATTGCATAGCCACCACGATCACCAGACCTGTCTCCCTTGGATTTTTTCTTATGGGGCTTTTTAAAAGGACTTGTGTATGAAACACCTGTTGAAACGCCAGAAGACTTGGTATTAAGAATCGTTGAGGGGCAGCTGGATGTGTTCGAGATACACTTGGTATCTTTGAGAAGGTGCGCAATTCCATGCAACGTCGATGCCAGACATGTCTCGATGCATCTGGTAAACACTTTGAGCACCTCCTGTAGGCGCAACATTTGGCATGCATAAGTCGCATGTGTGTAGGTAATTATAAATAAAATGATCTGTAATGATTTTTGTTTCTTCTCTTTGTGTTATGTATTATTTTCGACGCCCTTTAGCGGCTCCACATCGCAGTTGCGACCCCATTTTCCTATGCAATTTTTTATCCTCGTTGTATGACTGATCTGCCATGTCATTTTGTTAACATTTTTTCGGAACACCCTGTATATATATATATATATATATATATATATTATATGGAAGAAATTTATATAAAATATAGAACATAACAGGAAATACTTAATAAAAAAATGAAGATCAAATCTAATGACATACAAATAAGAACCTAGCGAGTAAAAACGCAATTTCGGATTTAGGACCGAATAAGTGGGGTTAAACTAGTTTGAAGGCGCCAACCTTCCCCCTTTGCAACTTGGTAGGAAAGACCAAAATAAAATAAATAGAAATTTAAAGTATAAAAATTCTAAGTATAAAAAAATTCAAAGTATAAAAAATCCAAAGTATAAAAAATCTCATAGAAATATGAAAGAACAACCAACTACTATTAAGCAAAAAATTCTCCCAAAATGTTTAAGCAGAAAAATATCAAAAGAACTACCCAATAAAAGGATTCTTCCAAAAAGATTTTTCAAAACTTCTGCTCACAGAGCTTATTCCAGGAGATCCAACAGTCTTGAAACCGATGGAAAGCTTTTATATGTTGTGATAAAAATCTAAATTGCACTTAAACGCATCCTTTATACCAGCTTGTAAGGAAGACGCCAAGAAAGATTACAAACAAATTTGGTAGGCTATAACTTGGTTGGTTGTCACAAATGTATAAAATTGGTTGGTTGTCAAAATGTAGAAATTTGGTTTGGTTGCCAAAAATGTAGAAATTTTGTAAGATTTTTAAGAAGGGTGTGGAAAAAATATAAACTGTGTGAAGAGTGTTAAAACAGAATCTTCACAGCAAAACCACTAATATGCTGACTTTGAGATCCTATTGTTGTATGGTGGTTTTGAAATCAGAAACAGCAAGACGATTAATGTATTTGTGATGAATATATGTTCTTAAGAAGTTAAAAGGATAGTCATGATCTAAGCAGCATTGGAAGAATTTCTTGATATTATTAAATTTATCTATTTTGTTGGTAGTTAAGTTATCATTCCTAAGTAAAAAATTCAAAACAATATTTCTGTAAATTGATAGATGCAAATTACTGTTCCATATATATATATACAGGAATTTTAATTACATGGAAACTAAAAGAATCTCTTTTGTCATAAATGTTACAGACTACTTTATTGTCAATAAGATGCAAGTCTAAATCTAGAAATTCAACCATATTAGAGTTAAAATTAGTTTTAAGAAGGTTGAGATTGTCAGGGTAGAACATAATATTTGGTTTGAATTCACTATTTTTACCAAAAATTATTATATCATCTACTAGCTGTTACCCGCCCGCTTCGCTGGGTATTTCATGATGTTTTATAAATTTTTACTGCTTATATATATGTATAAATTATTGATATCTAAGTCCTAGCATTAAGAATTCGATTGAATTGAAAAATATACTTATACCTGTAACTGTCACCTGTTGATAAAAAAAAGGGCAGAACTCATCTAATTTGTATTTTCTAAAAATCTCTAAAATTGAAGCATAGAATGATGTTTGCTCTTTCATAACTCAAAAACCAAGTGGATTCCCGCAAAACCAATTTTCGGTGGATCTCTACTCCGTAAATTGAACATGCAAGCCAAATTTCAAGCCTAAATCTAACAGAAAAAAGCAAAAGTTTTACTATAAATATCCCCGTAATCCCGTTGAGAGCCGTTTTCCAAAATTACCGCTCTTACCGGATTTCAATTCAACAAAAGAAAAATGCAAACCAAATTTCATTATTATAGTCCTTGTAGCTCGAAAAAAGTAATTTTTTTTGTCAATACGTCCCAGTAACCCCCTGCAAACCACCCAGAACTTGATTTGCTTAAAATTTATACTTAGTGGATCCCTATTCAACAAAAGAAACATGCTTAACAAATTTCAAGTATATGGGTCTAACAATTAAAAACAGGAATTTTTTTCTGTAACTCCTCTTGACCCCTCGCAAACATCTTTGGGGGTCAATTTTCGTTTTACTCTTTGTTAGAGGAACTCTATTTCATGAAAGGAACATGCCTACCAATTTTCAAGCAGGATGATCAAGTAGTTTAAAAATGAAAATATTTATCGATTACGCCTCTTAATCTCCCGAAATTAAACTTGGTAGTTGATATTCGCGAAACCCATTTTGTAGCGGATCTCTACTTTACGAAAGAAATCTGCTTATCAAATTTCAAGACTGTACGTCTAACAGTTTAAAAATGGGGATAATTGTCTATAACGCCACTTGAGCCACCGCAACGCCACTTCTGGGTCTATTTTCACAAAACCCATTTTGTAGGGGAATTGCACTCTATGAAAGGAATCTGCTTAGCAAAATTTGAAGACTGTGCGTCCAATTAATTAAAAATGCAAAAAAATATCAATAACGCCCCTTGAACCCCCGCAACACCACCTAGGGGTCGATTTTCACAAAACACATTTTGCAGTGTATTTCTATCCTATGAGAGGAATCTGCTAACCAAATTTCAAGACTGTGAGTCTAATAGTTTAAAAAAAGAAATAATTATTTATATCTGCCCTTAACCCCCCGCAACACCCCTTGGGGGTCAATTTTCTCCAAACCCGTTTTGTAGCGGATATTTACTCCATGAAAGAAACATTCCTACCAATTTTCAAGCAGTTTGGTAAAATAGTTTTAAAACGAAAATATTTATCTCTTACGCCACTTATTCCCCTGCAACGCCACTTAGAGGTCTGTTTTCACAAAACCTTCTTATAGCTGATCTCTACTCTATGAAAGAAATCTCTTTATCAAATATAAAGACTGTGCGTCTAATAGTTTAAAAATGGAAATAATTATCTATAACGCCCCTTAAGTCCCCTCAACGCCACTTGGGGGCAATTTTCACGAAACCCATTTTTAGCGTATCTCTACCCTATGAGAGGAATCTGCTTACGAAGTTTCAAGACTGTACGTCTAATAACTTAAAAATAGGAATTTATAACGCCCCTTAAAACCCCCGCCCCCGCAACACCCCTTGGGGGTCAATTTTCCCAAAACCCATTTTGTAGCGGATATTTACTCCAGGAAAGAAACTTACCTACCAATTTTCAAGCAGGTAGGTGAAGTAGTTTAAAAACGGATATATTTATCTATTACGCCCCTTAATCCCCCGCAACGCCACTTAGAAGTCTGTTTTCACAAAACCCGTTTTGTAACTGATCATTATTCTACGAAAGGAATCTATATATCAAATTTAAAGACAGTGCGTCAAATAGTTTAAAAATGGAAATAATTATCTATAACGCCCCCTAAGCCCCTGCAACACCACTTGGGGGTCGATTTTCAGCAAACTCATTTTGTAGCGGATCTCTACTCTCTGAAAGGAATCCGCTTACCCAATTTCAAGATTGTACATCAAGTAGTTTAAACTTGGAAACAATTATTATTAAAGCCCTTAACCCCCCCCCGTAACGCCCCTTGCGTTTCGAATTTCGGAAAATCCTTTCTTAGCTGATGTCTACTCTATCAAAGGAACATGTGTACCAAATTTCAAGTCTGTAGGTTGAATAGTTCCAGAGATTTCGTGATTAGTCAGTCAGTCAGTCAGTGAGTGAGTCGCTTTTCTCCTTTATATATATATAGATATAACGGATAAAGTAAGAAAGATTCATTAAAAATATGATCAATTTCAAAAAAATGTAAATACAGGTTAGCTAAACTATTACTGGCAGGACCACCCTGAGGTAATCCTCTGATCTGTTTATAAAGATTCTGATCAAATGCTATGAAATTTTCTAGTAAAACAAGATTAACCAGGATATCAAATTTTTTCCTTTTTCATTGAATTATGCAATTCATATTTATCATAAATTAAATGTGTAGAACTCTAATCATATCATCTATATCAATAGAATTAAAAAGGTCCTCGAAGTCAAAGCCGTGTATGGAAAAAACTGTCATATCCTTCGTGACTCTAACAATCTCTAAGCTATTTTTGATTATTGCTGTGTGTTGAAAGCTATCGATAGTATTTTGAAGAAGGGATTGTAAAATCTTCCCAGACTTCGTTATATATGTATTATACCCATTAGTAATACTACGGAATTTTATTGGACTTTTGTGGAATTTTGGTGTAAAAAAAATTCGTGGGTATTTAATAGTTTTGAGATGAATATTTAATCTTTTGTTTATAGCCAAAAGACGATTATCATCTTCTCTATTGCTGTGAATCGACTTTTGAAATGCATTATTCTTTAAAATATGATCACTTAATAATTTACTATAAAAATATTTACATATTATCGCATAATTAGCAGAGACTTTATCAACATAAGTTATCACGAAATCCTTTTGAATATTATCTATCGATACTTTAAGGTCTTTATACATAATTTCATTTTCAACGTTGAAATCCAATTTGCCAATTTCTATTGCTACAAGAGATCTAAATTGATTGAATGCTTCTATCGGCATTCCGTATTTAATAGCCATTTTAAGGTAGAAAGTGTCCAAATCTCTTGTGATTTGTTTTATAACGTTGGATTTATTTTTTGTGATCATAAGTCTAAAGCCAGTACCTTTTTCCATAAAATTTCTCAATAAATCATCTTTTACAATGTCAAGGTCTCCAGTGACAACGTGCTGAAGATATTCATCGATATAATCACAATATAAATAGCATTTACATTGTTCCGGACATAGGAGCTCCGAAACTTGATTATAATTGAAAATAAATCTGCCAAGTTTCTTGTTATATTTGAAAGCCTTTTTAATAATAATATTTTTAATAGGGAAAAAGGATTGATATTTCTGAAATATACCTGAAAAATTAATTTTGTTAAAGGATTTATTCATAAATAACATGGTACAATATTCTGTAGTGTAATTTTCTACTGCATCTAATTTGATATTCATTTTTTGTACTAGATAATTATTAAGATCTCTAATCATATGCATACCATGGGAATCCAAAAACTTACATCTGCTTAAAATATCTGTCATAATTTTAATTTCTGTTTTATTCATTCCAAACATAAAAGATTTAATTAAGTCTGCATTAAAGTTATCAAATTTATTAGCTAACTCCAACATTGACCTCTTGAGAGTAGTGCTGTTTCTTGTAACTCTCTTTCCACGCTTAGATCTTGAAATTCTTGAGATTCCAACTTTAATGTTGTTACCAAAAGATTTATCGAATTTCGGAATATATAATGACTCTTCAGATTTTTGTTTAAATGATGGCAAAATATTTCTGTTGTTCCAGATAATATTCAGACCATAAGGATAAAATGTTCTAAATGGACCTATACAAAAGTTTTCGAACCACAATCTCTGTTTGGTATTTGGCACTATTTTAAGTATGTGTACAGCTATGTTATTAAACCCATGTTTGTTAAAGTGCCCGATCTCAACCTTACTCTGATTTTTGTTACACTCAAATCTCTTAGAATCAGATCTATGCTGATTTAGTCTAATATTGATAGTATTCGAGGTCTGCCCT
>BMAO01031320.1:0-146707 GCA_019973975.1 Trichonephila clavata
AACAAGAAAAACATGTTTGTCCTAATTAATTCGAACAATATAGTATTTGACAGTTGTTAATTTACCTTTTAGAAGATATGGAACTGATCATCAAACAAACAAGAGACAGTAAATTATTTCAAATGCAATAAAAAACAAAGAAAGGTTTACCCACCGTTTTTTTTTTTGGATGTCTTCTATAATATAGTATTTTCTTCGATACATTGCAATTACAAATAAACAAATGAAAAATAGAATTACGTTCTAAAAAATCCACATATTATTGCATCAAATGTAAAGTGTATTTATGCATTGATGAAAAATCTTACAATCTTTTAATACAAGGATGGTTAAACAAATAATCATACAAGCATGTTAATGTATGCCATGTTTATGCATGTATGCCAATCTAGTGGACAAACTGTAGAAATTGTTTAAAATGAAATTTGAATAAAATTATTTTTATTGACATTTCTGATGTTAATGAAAAAAAAGCACAAACGATTTTTCTCGTTTAATTTCTCCAGATTATTTCTATCTAACAAAGGGTTAATAAGCCAAAGTGTTTTATATATTTTAAGACCTGTTTCTACATTTCTTTAATAGTTATGTGAAAAAACAATTAACAAAAAATTATTTCCATCTAACCCTGATAATTGCTTCAGCTTCAACATATTTAGATTTAAAAATAACATGACCAATAAACATTTTTCAATCTTCAAAATAGACATTAAACATCATGGAAATAAATAACGAGTTTTTTATTTAAATTGTTTACGAAAAATAATATGCCACTTTGTTATACATACAAGATTCAAAAAATTACGGAAGAAAGCTAAGAAGCCTGTTGCATTCAACTAGGGTGGTCCATCCTTTTTTAAAGTGGTTTCATTCCTTATTAACCAGGCCCGTTCTTCTTAAAAGTTAGGATATAAGCCACCCAGTGGTCAAACCCAAACCAATTACTAGTTTCAAAATGGCTGTGGATTTGTCGTTTGCTTGTGCACCAAGACGGCTCTAAATAGAAAGAGATTAGATTAGATAACAAATTGCAAACGCAGTCACCTTTCAATCTCTACCACGACACTTGGTGGAGCAACTTGATTAATTGCTTCGGATATGATGGATTGGTAACGATCATAAAAAAAAATAATAATCTGCTTTGATGTGATTGCAGCAAAATAATCTGTGATTGTTAGATTCCTTGGCTCAAAGGCATTAATGTAGGAATTATGGTTTAATGCGTTGGAGCACATTATTTTTGTTTCTGATTGAAAGGAATTTGAAAAAAAGTGCCACGGATGTAATCCTTTTCTGAATGGAAAAAGGTGGGGCTGAATTTGATTATTGTTCAATTTACAATTAAATTGGATTTTTAAAATTTGATTTGGAAAAAGGTGTAGGTTTAATTGGAGGCATATTATTATACGTGGGCTGATCATGAGATGGCAGTTATACAATTCGTGAGCTTATCAGGGTATTATGATTTAAGATGCATTTCGTAAAAGTTTTTCGAATGCATTTCAGAAAGATTAAAGCATTTCCAAATTTTTTTTGCAGCTTATTTTGAATTAAAGAATATATACAGAGAAAATAGGAAAAATATAGCGATTCAGATAATTCAAGTCTTTAAATGTAATATAAAAAATAGATATCCAGCAAAACAAATTTGCATATTGAAGCATAAGACTGCAAAGCGGGATTAAAGTAATTATATGTTATATATCAAACTTTCTCATTCTGTATCTGTTGACCAAATCCAAAATGATAGAAAAGTTACGAAATGTGAAAGGGAAATATAACCTAAAACCAAATATTAATTATAAAAATTGAGAATTTCTTTTTGTAATATAATCAAAGATACAACTTTGAAAGCTAAAATGTTTCAAATACTGCTGCTTCACGCAAAAGGTAGGAATTCAGAATCCAGTTAATGTACATAAATTGTTACTTAAATATCTGTAATCAAGTCCAATTCATTCAAAAATATTTTATTGATATATTAATATGATTTATGAAATATAATGTAAAGAATAATTTTCAAGAAATAATTATTATATTTGTATCATATGAGTAAAAACAAATCGTTTTGCAAAATAAATAAATATATACAATGCAACTTTATATATATAAAAAAATATATATACAGGAAGAGGTGCCGAGGTGAGTGAATATTAATGTCGCACTGTTCAGCTACACGAGGGCTTTTGGCGACGGACCTCGTATTTTTGAACCATGGTCAGGTGACGAGGACGACACCTGAGCTGGCACCCTCCTCTCCTAACTACCACACCACACCAACTAGGATGGTGCCGAATTCGATCGACAAATCCAGAGGGGTGATAGTTGGCAGCATGAGGACGACAAATCACCATACAACATGGGGTCACAAACAGGGCCGAGTTTCCGCTTAGGCATGCTAGGCAGGTGCAGTGACGTCTTAAGACTTCTTGGGGCCCTGAGCCCCTACACAAATGTAGGCTCCACCTATGAGCCTTAAAAGTAGACAGTGGACAGCATACGCGTTTTCAAATATTCGTACAAACAATAACCAGAAACACATAAAGGTGCATGACTAACAATCGCATGAACCAGCTCGACACATCGTTGCCTTTTGACTGAAAGAGTAATGATGGTGTATGGTGGTAGGCCTAGGCCTATACATGGACGACGATCGTCACATGTAGACAGTTTGTGACGGATCTATACGGTTTTTCATTAACCTCTTCTTTTTCTCTTTAAAAATCAAATTATTTATTTCAACCAACCTTCATCGAAAACTAAACGTGATTTATGTAAATAAGGAATATTATATAAATTCGGTTTTCGCGAGCTAAGTAAGAGGAAGTGAGAAGTTAAGTGAATTAAAGATCGAGAACTCGATACGTAGTTGTTGACAAGTTAAGCGAGCCTGATACGTTTTGATGGGGGCGAAGAGAAGCGGTTTTAAAGTATTGAAATTCACTATTACGAATCTTGGAGTCTTCATCAATTCATCCAGCTAAATAGAGTGCATGAAGTTCGTCACGAAGGAACCGCAGCAGTAAAATATAAGGTTAGTGACTTCGATTAAGAAAATCAGATTATTATTGTGGGGCGTAGTTGTAATTGTGCGCGTTTAAGCTTTCCTAGATTCAGTTGAAATTCTGTATTATTATCCGCTTGTATTGATATCTCACCTCTGCACTCCACTCTAATTTATTTATTTTAATTAGTATTGTGTTGTGTATATTCATAATCTATTGATAAGAATCAATAAATCAGTTTGAATTGGAATCATGTCTTACGATCCTTTAAGTCCGCCAACACATCCAGCCGGGTTTTCAGATAGACAGGAAGGCATTAACGTAAGGGGTGGCTACAGGTCACGACAAGTTGATATTTCACCCGAAATTCCCAGTTTTTCAGAGAATATAACCGGAAATAACATTTGACCCTTAAAAGTATTCGAATTATGATATTATTAAGTCTGAGTCAAGAACGAGATGAGGCCCTCATTGTGGTCGAGGCTTGGACACAGGCCCAGTTGGTCCGTGTCTTAAGACGTCCCTGGACAGGCTCTTAGGGCTCAAAAACTTGGAGGGCGAAAAAAGAGAAAAAGTTATAATTAAAACGAATGTACCACCGCCTAGGAGCAAGATGCCAAAAAAAAAAAAGCGAAATACTTGGCTCAAAGCTATTTCATAGACATCGACGAAGAGTGCAAGAGTATCAACAAATCAAAATGTATATGAAGGTTAAAAAAACAACAAGAGAAATCTCTTCCTAACTACAAGAAAAACCACTTGTAAAGTACCTTCTAAAATGAGAACTACTAGAAAAATGGAAAAGCTTAACAGTTTGATATGCTCAATATCAAGTATATGCTCAATATACTTGAGCTTTATATGCTCATATACTTTTATATGCTCAATTATTTGAGTATAACAAATGATATACTCAAATTTAATACAATGATGTCATTAATGATTTTGTAATGTTCAAAGCTCGAAGAAAAGTACTAGTACCATAACAGTGGCTCATCAAAGAATAAGGATGTCTAAAAGTAAAAGATAATAAAATGCAATAAACGATGAAAAAGACAACAATAACAAGTTGAAAACAGTTCATACAATAATGTATATTCTATACTGTAATTACAAACGATTTCATTAATTTACTGTACTAACTTTCAAAAGAGAGGATGGGTAGTCGACGATGCTATAAGGTAAGAAATGAACAAAGTAGCCAAACCGTGCCACTATACTTTCCTTACAGCTGCCGGTTGCTAGTCAGGGATACGGTGATTCCATAAGCGGGGGATAATGAGAAGACTTTCCAAAGAGAGAGAGAGAAGAGAAAAAGGGAAAAGAGCAAGAGAGTTAAGGGAAAATCCTTCTTGAACCATAACTGGCAAGGAAAGAACTGAAGGAGGGGGTGCTCTGGAAACAGTGAGGGGGCAGGGATATCTTAAGACTCTTTGAGGCCCTGGGCCCAAAGAAATCTTAAGATTTTTGAGGCCCTGGGCCCCTATGCAAAAGTAGGCCCTACCTGAGATCTTTAAAAGTAGATAGTATATAACATGAATTGTCAAACACTAGTTTAAATGGTAATTTGAAACAAATAAATCTGCACAATCTGAAAAACCTAGGTACAAACCAACTTGATCGTTGGTGGAATTTCGACTATTAGGCCTAAGCCTACACTTAGACAACGGTCATCACATAATAATACAGTCTTGCCACTTTTGCCAGTTGACATGCAGTTTGAAATTTTCTGTTTTTCGGAGAATATGCACGGGAATAAAGTTGGACCACATTAAAATTATCCGGATCATAATCTTATTAAGACAGAATCGAGAATGAAGCGAGGCCCTCACCAAAAGCAAGGCCCTGTGTCCGGGCCCAGTCGGCCCATGCCTTAAGACGTCCTTGGAGGGGGGCGTAATAATTTGAAATGTCTAGGGTACCGGGGAGGTTAAAAAGGGCCCTAGTCGCAAACCACGTTTAGTCGAAGTATTTCTCAAAATCAGTTTATTAGGTGTGATGTCGAGTGGAAGGCAAAGGGGCAATAAGAGGTAAAAAATTCATTGATTAGGCTTAAAGCATGCTTACAATGTGAAATATGCATTACAGCATAACACAAAGGATTGTTGAACGAGTTCAAACAAATCCGGTGTGCTGCTACCGATGTTCCCCAAATGAACAATGATCTCTGCCCTGAGATCATTCACTGTAGCTACCGACGTCTCATACAACAAGCGATTTCTGGTGACCTCATAAGAAGAAATCCAAGGGATTGTGGTCCGGGGAGTGTGGAGGACAAGCAACCGGTTGCTGTATTTTGAAAATGCAGCTGTCGAATTCCCAAACGTTTTAATTCTGCATAAAATCAAACTTTAGGGCATGCAATCCTATTACATATGATTATTTTCAGTGAAAAAATCCAACTTGGGCAGAAATGAATACCAAAAACTAAGTTATGATTTGTAGATGTACTATTCATTTAAAGGGGGAGGGCTCTTATAAAAGAGATCTGATTCCTGGTTTATTTTACAAATTTCTAAGCAGTTAAATTTTACTAATTCTCTACTGTCCATTTTTATTGGATCTCTAAATATTTTATCTTATTATTAAGTAATAAATATCTGGTCTGAATTTAATTCTGTTTGCATTCTATATTTTCGTCCTTCAAGGCATTCGATAAATGTGTGTATATGTATGATGATGATTCGCTCAAATGATATTCATTGTGCTTTCAAAGATTTTGTAATACTCTTTCCGTTTCGCCGGTGCAAATCTCGCAAAGGAGGCTTCAATCACGACAACACACAATAAATACGCAAAAAAAAAAAAAAAAAAAAAAAAAGTTTTTATTGGTTTTTTTTATCTTTCTTCGATGTATTATGAAAAAAATGCTGCTGATAAGAAACGACCGTGTCTTGTTTTGAAAATGTGGTGGTAAAAGATTACCAGCGGGAATATTTCGCTTGGCATGGGTTGACTTTACTGCCTGAGCCGGCGAAAGGGAAAATACCGATTTTTTCAATTATTTTTGAATAATATTAAGTAAAAAAAGCCAAAACCTCATTAACACTAAGTAACTATCCAAATAAAAATCACATTATCGGAAATTATATTATATAGAAAATATTCAAGCAATACATATCATTAACTTAATTTTATAGAAATTTGCTTATCAATTTTCATAACATATTATAAACTTACGAATAAACCTCAAATATTTATTTAGTAATCAAGCGTTTTAAACGTATAATTTTGTAATAAAAATGAATAAAGCAAATATTTTTTTGAAGAAAAAAAAGAATATTTTCGGTGAGAGTATCAAAACAAAATGATAAAATAATGGATCTCAATTTAAAAGAATTTTAGAACTCCAGGCAAAGTTTTAATGAAAAGTTCCAAAGACATTATGTAAGTTAAAAAACTAGAAGTGAAGAAAAAAAGAGGGGAAACATTATTCTTTTGAAGCATTTGGTGCTTATAGCTTTTTTCTAATGGAATTCAAATGTATGTTTAATAGAATGAATAAAAGTACCTCCGGGAAGCTTAGGAATAATATATCTATATTATAGATATTTGAGGTCTTTTTTCTGCGGTTCTTTCAAAATTGTGTCAAGGTCACACTTTTCCCGTTTGTATCCTTTAGTATTTTTTTGATCATAGAGACATCATGATTTTTCTTGTTATTTGAAATAAAAGTTTTGCTCAAATTGCTTCTAAGAATCGCTTATTTTCCTGATTCGCATATATTATATATTAGCTCATCCACAATTTTGATTTTATATAATGTATATCTCTTCCATACATTATTATTTCTTACTTTTTTCGGTTATGCTGCATTTATTTATTTTTTTTCTCTTGCTCACTAATAATATTCATTTTCGGATACTTAAAAATTCGACCTTGTTTTAAGAAACATTTTTCTTCTCTTTTTTTTTTTGTACTTCTTGAAAGATTTTGTGCTATTATTACAAGTCCCTCTTTTTCAACTACTAGATTCTGTAATTAATTTATGTTGTACAAATTTACGTAAGGAAAAAATATATAATTTTACTATCCAAAAAGTCTAAGCACCGACCAGAGTGAGTAAAAATGATTGGCCGGAAGATTGTTAAAAAACTATTTAAGGTATCCGAACACGTTTGGAGTACTTTTTGACAAAATAGAATACTAAAACATTATAAATGCTCTTTTAGGACTCAAGACCAATAAATATTACTATTAAACTATCAAAATTTAAAATAAATTACCTAAATCTTACAAAAATCACAATTGTAAGTGAAATTTTAGCAATATTTTTGAAAAACTTCAAAGCAGGTAGAGAAAAAAATAACACATATTAGTAAAAGTATTACTAAAACAAATTAGATGCATTTTTCTAGAAAATGTACTAAAATTGTAATTTTTTATTAAAATTTGAAAATTTTAGAGCTGATTGAGTAAACATTATAAGAAATGTTACATTTTTTATGAGACCATTATTTAAATAACAAGCCATAACTCAACAAGTATTCATACAATAAGAAATATTTTAGTACATTCTCTTAAAAACATAAATTTCGGGTTCAAAAAGTTTTATAGAAATATATTCGTAATATTTTCAGTTATCAGACTCGCCTGATAGATCTTGAGTAATTTAAATGCCCACTTCTGGTAGATCAAATCCCCACTTCCGGTTTTTTTAAATTTATAAAATTGATTGTAACTTGGCCTCTAGGTAGTATAGAAACAAAACAAAGTATGTTTCGTAAAGTCAAAAGTATTTCTATTCAATAAAATAAAAAACAAAAATATCTGTTTTAACTGAATTTGGTCATTTTCAACGTGTTTGGATACCTTAAATCATTTCTTTTTTGGTTTCAACTCAATTGTACGACGAATTTGAAATTACCCAGCTACTTGGTTGTACCTGTATCGTTCAAAATGACTTGCTAACATCATTGAAATGGCCTGAAATCTGAATCATCTGTAATTTAAGTACCTATTCAGAGCTTGGACTGATGCACAAAGGAAGTATAGTTTAATAAATGCCTCTTGCATGGATTAATACTGATTTTGCTGTCAGTTTACTTATCGGATCACGATTTTCTGACACGTAGATGAAGGGTAGGTCATCAAAACCCGCATAACTGAGATTTACTCCATTAAAATCGAACACGCATGTTAAAATGGCAGACGAGTATAGTTTGAGAAGAAGGAATGATTCAACAAAAGATAAGGATAGGCAATAAAAAATGGCTATTTTTCAAAATACCTAATCTGTTCCTGATAAATGCCCATATATATAAATATTCTATATCACCAGTAATTATCGTTTTCCAAAAAGGGAGAGATTTCTTATCGAACAGCAGACGAAGAGGGAAGGGGTGGCAAGGAAAGCTATTGTTGCCAGATAAAACCGGTTCAACCAAACCATAAAATTATAATCGCTTAAATCGTCTATGAATATCAAGCACAAAAGAGGTAAGCATTAATGATAGATTACATTAATCAACTTTTTCCTCCGCTTCGTTCATTTTACATTTTGGAATTTGCCTTCATTTATTTCAGCTATTGTTATATGACCAGTAGCCGATTGAAAAAAAAATATACCCATGTCGTGACAAATTGCACGACTTTAAAAAGAAATTTCGATCTTCTCATTTGAAGGCATGGAAATAATATCCCTAAAGGTTTTTCTCTTGATCCTATCCATCCGGAGTTTGTTGGGCAAATTATCTAGAAAAGGGTTTTTGACCTGACCCTTAGCCGATAAGTCTGCCTCCGAGGATTTTTTCGGACTTACGCTGACCATTTTTCAACATTAATTTGTTTGGGAAACAGAGATGTACCCAAACTCTTCACTTAATAATTGCTATTGATCTTTTAAAACCTCACGAGGAAAAGCAATTTTGAAGTAAATACGAGTTATTCGTGGATCATTGGACTCCCTTTAAGGTATCCGGATGATTTAAGACTGTTTATTGGCGTTCGGTGTCTGGGATGAATATTGTACGCCATGATTGCTAGCTTAATTTGTTTAAGCAAGGCAAGGTTATGATCTTTCAGTAATGAATATTTTAATTAGGTATTGATTTTGATTTATGATAGTCTAAAGTTACACTACGAGGTTATCGCCAACGATCTGGTCAAAGAACAACGGAGCGGAAGCATTTATGCAAATTATTGACGAAGCTCAAGTCAATTTATTATTTAAATAGGGTTGAGATGCGTGAGAAATATCTTTAAAGGAATCTGTAGGGTTTTTTTTACCACACTTTTACTATTTACTACACTTTGGGTTCCTTGAGCACAGACGTATGGGATTTTTTAATGTTCGTTGCTTGTATCAACTTAGTTTCAATAAAAACAGATGCAACAAATTTCTTAAACGGTGCTTACGTATACCGTCGTCCAATTATGTCAAATCAAAAGACGGCACCAAGTGTCGGGATATGTAGCCAACAACGGAAAGCCGAATGTAGCCAATATGTCATGTTCGATCACAGTAATAATAGCGATGATAATACTTGATTTTTTTTAACTGGACATATTTTCATTTGGCAATATTGATTGAGGGTATAATGCGTAGGCATCTTTAAAATAAATATATTTAAATATATTTATTTTAAAGGTGTCTACGGGTTTATTATTGTTATTATAACTATGCCTTTCGTATAATTTCAAAATGCATAAACCGATAAATAAAACTTTTGATTTTTGAATCTTAATTTTTTCAGCCAATCAGGTCGGGCAAGTTTGCAATAATCTTATTAAAATCTAAAGGTTAGTTTATTAAGGACCAAATAAATGACCTTAATCCAGTGGTTCTCAAACTTTCAATGTTTACGACCCATAATTAAATCATAATTTTCATCACGCCCCCCTTCCTTACAATAACAATATATTGAATTCAATTATGCTATACTTTGACGCTAAAGCTACAATACGACTTTAACCTCTTAAATATCACCGGCGTATATAAACGTCTCGCTCACCCAAAGCGTTAATTGCCCAGGACGTTTATATATGTCTTTCCGAAGTACGATCTTTTCTGTGCACTGCTATCCATAAAATTATTCCGAAGAGTTTGGAATGCTATAAAAGGACCTCGACAATGTGTGTTTACGAAGGATTTACTAATTTCACAGGATTTGCTTATTTATTCCTTTCAATGCATCATATACGCGTGCCTGAGTGGAAAATAGTGGCATTGGGAAGCAAATCGCGTAACCTTTTATTTGCAGTTAAGGGATTAATTATAAACTATACAAATTACTAAGATAAGTGCTAATTTTTGTATATAATGTTATACATGACAAGCCCATGAGGACATTGGTAATTATTAAACTTGCTATAATAGTATTGTTAAATTAATTATGAAATACATTGTGCAGTACTGAAACATTTACAAGTCTGTTATATTAGTGTAAATGTGTATTTTATTTTTTATTATGTCAGAATGTATTTTGTTTGTTTACTTTCAGTAAATTAATAATTTTTTATAATAATTATTTGTTTACGACTTTTCAATATGCTCGCCCCCCCCCCTCGTTGAATTATCACGCCCTCCTAGGGAGGCACGCCCCTCAGTTTGAGAAACGCTGCCTTAAACATGTAAGAATAAGATAGATTAATAATTAATAATGGTAACGTACAAAAGAAGCTTAAATATAAAATTAAGAAAATAGATGCTAAATAAAAAAAAAACTGAATGTATGTATTTAAAGTGATTTATTTTGCAAGCATTTAATGTGCACTAAGAAGTCTTTTACCCTCTACTTCTTCGTGAAAGTAAGTGGATCATGATTTAGATGAGAATACGCAACTGAAACAACAAATTGTTTTGATTCTCCCCTACTCCATGTACTTCCTATTCTAAAGTTCTACCACATAACCATACATCAATATATTCAATGAAAATGAAAGGACTTTGGTTAAAATGCACACAGATTTAATATACATAAATTTCAAAAGTATATAATTAGTCTGTATAAGGGGAAGTGATGTGTTTTAAAGTCGGTATTTTATTCATCATTACAATGAAACATTAGCATTATCGGCCGTGGGTAGCCTAGTGGTTAGAGCATCGGACGTCCAACCGGAAGGCATGGGCTCGATGTACGATGTCACCAAATACCCTCCGAGTACACACGGAGTACGTGGTCGTTAAATAAGTGGGTCTGAAAGTCTTGTGGGTGATCGTAGCAGCAACCACGGGTGCAGGGGGCTGGAAAATATTTCCCTCCCTTCCAGTTCTATGTCTAAATTGTGGAGGTGGAGATAGATGGTGTCGCCATCTATCATGTATGAACCGAGCTAAATCGTTCTGTCACCGGCACGTTGCTCACAGCTAAAAGCTAACGACAGGCGTACACCTGTCTAGGTATTAGAAACAACAACAACAGTAGTTAACATTTTCATTTTTGAATAGAGCCACTACTTGCTAGCTACCTATAGTTTTAAGTATAGCTTGCCACTTTAACCCCTTAAGCGGTAATTTTTATTGCCTAGAATGTTCCAAAAAAAAAGCACATTTAGCAAAGCATTTTTTATTGCATGTAACTAAGTGTAATACCTAACAGAATGGGAAAATGGAAAAGTTTTGTTTTAATTTTAAAGTTTTCATACCATTTTTTTTTATAATTGTGTAACTCAGACCCTCTCATATGTTTGCTTTTTATAAGTATGCTCTGCATGCTGTGAAGAATGTTTCATACATCTTCGGCTTTTTGAAATATCTTTCCATTTTCATTTCTTCTCAAATGACAAATTGAGCATTGCCTTGCTACACACACACACACACACACACACACACAGTTCGTGTTCTTTATCGTATATCTTCTAGAATCTAAATTCCTGCTTTCAATAAAAAATTCCCGTCATCACCACAAAGAAAATTCTAGATGAGATTTATTCATGGTAGCTTACTCTTAATGTATGTGAACTATTCTCGGACAGTTGAAAATGCATCTGAAATTTATCAAATTATTTTCTACTAATCATCACTTAACCTATAAAGCTCTGAGAAACTTTTGTTGTAGCATAAAATTTTTTTCTCGTTTATTTCGTGTGCTATTTTAGAGACAATTAGTCTTCCCCTTCTTTTTCCCCCTTAAAAAAGGGACGAACTGTCTCTGAATCGCGTAGTACAACAATTGTACTGCAGCCGAAGTAAATGAATGAGAAACATATTTTTAGTACAGCATATGTTTCGTCTATTTTAGAGGTTAATAATTGTCTAAAAATTCTTAGAACTGTCCAATAATCCAATAAGGCCGTTAAAACTATTACCAATAGTATTCTCATTGTTTACAAGTCAAAATATTTAATATGGAACGAACATTAGAAAATTTAATTTGTCTCTAGAAATTATCAAGATAAAAAGATAAAAAAAAAAAGCTTTCTTTTACATTTTGGTAGTTTCGTCTATAGTTTTTATTTAGCAAACAATCGATGAAGAAAGGGAAAGAACAAAATTTATTTTACTGCTGGCTTAAGGTAAGAATACTTCCGTTAATTTCATTTTAAACCACTTTAGTATCATTTTATACTAGTCATTTGTTCAAAAAACAAGATATAAAGTATTCACTGAGTAAAGAAGTAAAAAGAATGAGAATTGTAACTGAACCAAAAGCTCTTCACGGACGCATAAGAAATATCTTCACAAAAACCTAAAGGAATTCCCCTGTTGAAACACCGTATCGATTAGTCAGACGCAAAAATCGATACTTAGATTACCTGACTGCCTCTTCTCCATAGTTACGACTCCCAGACAAGTATCCTCGACGCATGCGTCGATTTTAATATGATAAACACGAATAAGAGTGTTCAATGGTTTACGTGAACAACTAAATCGATAATGCAATGAACCGTTTATATCAGTGCGCTAAGCAGCTTCTTTGATTCGTTCAACACATCTGCAGCGAGCTCGTAGGCCATTCACAGGTCACGTTACTTGAGGGGAGCGTTTGAGACGTCTCATCTGATTGGTTGTTCCTGTTTTCCTTTACACTGGAGATTGGGATTTGGGAATTGCGTGATTAAAGTAAAAGGTTTTCCGGCGGTATGCGCGTCTATACTCGAAATCTTTATTCCGAGTAAATGTAAGTAAAGTCGTAAAATACGTGTGAGGTTTTTTTTCTTCTTTATATTACGTCAAAATCGCATGCGACAACCTAATTTCTGTTTGGGTAATACGGAATTTTGTTATTGAAAAACATAGGAAATATGATGCATGCAGATGAATAGTGCGTTCCCGGAAATTTTTACTTTTAGATATTCGAATTAGGAACTGGAATATAAATGACTGAATAAGAGGGCACGTGTGTGTTGAATGCCATTTTAGAAGTATTAATAATGAGGAATAAATAAATAGAATAAGAGTTCGCTTTTTTTTTTTTTTTTTTGGTAATTCGAAATATACAGCACAATTTTTCAGCACAAAATAAAGAAAAAATTAGATTTTTTCCACAAAGTTTTAATAAAAATGTTGTCTTTTTTTTCCAGAACTTCACAAGTTATATCACGACATGAGTCTTTTTTCCATTTTTATTTAGTTGAAATGTTATATGAAGTTTCTTCAGTAATCGAGTAGAAAATTGAATTTTTTTAAAAAAAATAATTGTTGGAATGACATATTTGTATAGAAAATACATTTTATATTTCGCTGAGTAAAACTATTTAACCAAGATTTTTTTAAAATCTGTTAACTAAAAATTTCATATTATATTTTGTAATTTTCTTCCTTGAAATTAATCATCATTGTCAACAGTAATAGATGTTCATTTTTGCGTTTATAAGTATTCATTATTGCATTTATACATATTCGTTGTAACACTTTTAGATATTCTAAATTGCCCTTAAATATTCTGAAAATGTTTTTTTTTAGAATTTGAAAATGATAACCATATAAAATAATAAGCCCGCATTGTTGTGTTGGTTATCACATAGTTCCCACACACAATTATGCATATTTTATATATTAATAATAATAATGTGTGTGTGTCATACTCATACTTACACGAAACAAACATTCTAAACTGAAGAGCTGCGTTATTAAAATAAAACTTTGAAAGAATTTAATTTACCAAATGTATTATTTTAAGGCAACTTTAAAGAATATTTTTATTTTGTCGTTTACTCTTTCAATGGTGATCTAAGCAGGCTATTCACAATGGTAACTTTATAAGGGCTTGTGTAATAGAAATTCCTGTAAGTACCATGAAAATAGTATTTGCAACTGACTGATTTGAAAGCCTTATTTCTTAAATTTTTTTCGCATTGTTTTTTATTATTAAAACTCAAATTTACAGATAAGTGCAAAATTAAGGTTGAAATTTCGACTAATGTTAGTGAAAAATCACTACAACTGAAACCTATTTAATGACGGAACAATGAGTTAGAGTTATTGAATTTTGATATACTTAAATCATTTAATTAACACGTGTTTAAAAGTTATAAACTTTGAATAATAATGAAAGTTTTTAACATTATTATCCTATAGCTAAGGATAATGATATTTATTAAAACAATTATTTTTTCTGAGGAGATTCATCGAGTTAAAAAGAAAATTACGAATTTCAGCACGAAGCAAAAGTAATACTTAGAACATATAAATAAAATTCGACCAGAAAAACATCAAATACGTTGACTTTGCTCAGAAATATTTACAAACGTGATATCCATCACCAATAATCCTAGCGTAGTTTCAAAGTGCGACGTTAATTAACTCGTGGGTTATATAAAATCGAAAATCAAGAAAGGAGGATTCTTATATAAGGTTCTCAATAGCACCCCTCAATACAGTTAATCGAAAACTCGATTCATCCTCTGATATAAAACCACCATACGGAACCGGTTTTATTGAAAATCGTCGATCCACCTGGTCGAGAAAAAAAAAGCAAAAGAAAGAAAGCAACCACACACACGTTAAAAAAAATGCTTCCGAGGTCTGTCGCTTGTTAAATGTTCGTTGAGAAAAGAAAAAAGAAAGAAGAAAGAAAGAAAGAAATGAAGATGGAAACTCGATCTTGCGAGCAACAAAGAGATCGAAATTGACGGTGCGAGCAAAAGTAGACGGGATGAAAAACACAAGAGTCAAGCGAAAATATGAATAAAGAGGTTTTTGTTTACATACAGTTTTCTCTTAAGTTCGGAGACCTCTTTGTGATTTCTAGCGAAAACGTACAAGTCTCAGGAAAGGATCGAATGGAGCATTTCCGGGATTTTAAGGGAATAGGTGGTTTACTTTTGGTTTAAGAGTTTAGCATCGATATGTGTATTATTCAACACGAGGTAATAGTTATAATATGTACTAATATGGCAGGAAAATGTATGGGAAATGTTTTCCGCATGAAAATAATCCTTATACAGTTACAGCAGCAAATAAATGAGTAATTTAATATTTATTTCGAGTATAATATCATTTCATATAGAAATTCATAAATCAATGCAAGAAATAAACTTGTATCAGTTTAAATACACTACTATACAGATCACAGAATTTTTAATTCCTGAAATATCTGTAAGAAGCTTTTATATGATACTGAGAGAGATTTTTTAAGTATTTTGTTATAATTCATTGTGATATTTTTAGAAATAAATAGCTTCATGTATAAAAATTTATTTGTTTATAGGAATTACTGTTAAAAATGTTTATATGAATAATTAATGCAAGAAATAATCTTTATCAAGTGTAGAGAAATCAGAATATGTGAAATGTTTGGAATTTTTTAACTTTTCTGTGTCTAAGACCCTGAGAATACATTTTAAGTCATAAAAATGTCTGATAATGAAATCAGTTTATATATTTGGCTGCTGGAAATTTATATCACATACTTCGGTATATAATGCAATTTGTATGTGAACTCGAGAAATAATATATAAATATGATATTTTTCTCTTTGATATGTATAATGTAATTTTGTCACCATACTTCAATTCTTATAGAAAATTATTTAGAAAAAATGTTCTTAAAGGAACAAGAAATATAACAAAATGTGCAACTATTTTATATTAGTAAATAAAAGTAAAATATGAGTTATTTCTCTTGGAAATAGATTTCACAAATATGGTTCATAGGTAAAATGTAATACGTTTTTTTTCTTCCTTTTTATTGCTTATATGACTTAGTTTCTTGTAATGTTATTGTATTCATTATCATTAGGAACCTTACGGAAAAGAATATTTTAGATGACTCATTTAATTTTAATCTTCAGTTGTTAATTGCTCTAAATTATTCTTTAAAATATTATCATAGGACTGGATTTGAGCCAAAATGAGTCTTTCTTGTAGCATTTGGAAGCCGTCTCATATTTATGTAAAATCAAAGATCTTCGACAAAAATATACCTTGACATATCAAAATTTATGTTTAATCAGAAGAGAGATTCTAGGTTAAAATTTAACAATTTTGAAATTTTTTATTTAAGCAGAATAGAGAATCCTTTTATTAGAATCTTATGATGTTAACAGACTTTTTCATATCTATTAATTTATACCCTTTTTAAAAAATAATGATGCTGTTATTTTCCAGACAAAGAACAAGTTTCAAGACGAGACTCTAGTACACGTGATTTAAAAGCTAGAAAGCTTAAATATTAATTGAATTAAATAAGAATACAATTTTAATTCAAATATTTTAGATTTCAGAAAACCATTATTTTAGAGTGATTTATAGCTTAAAAATAGTTTAAAATAAAAAAAATCTAAATTTAAAAATTAATTTGATATGCTATTAATCTACATATCAGCGAACTAGTTTTCAGAAATACACTTAACATAAAACGTGTATAAAACAACGGGTTTAAAATTGAATAAATTTAAGATTAAAATAATCTTGATTTTAGTTGGAAGGTAAAGTGTACTGTTTTCGGTACAAATTTGATAGTTTTTAAAAATAAGTTATTTAAATAATTATATATTAAATATATATAGATAAGGCCGTCTTTATATTGTTTTAAAAAGGGAAATTTGTTACATAGAGGTGGAAGCACACGTACAATCATGCATTATTTTTCCCAAGTACATTTTTTTGTTATAAACACATAAACGAGTTTCAAATACCTATCTATATATTTATTGAAAAAAGAGCAAATCACTCTCTCATTCATATCTTCATCGCCAGATCTCTGGAGTCATTTGACGTACAATTTTGAAATTTGGCAAGCATGTTTCTACTATTGCGTAGAGATCCACCATAAACGGATTTTGGGATCGTCGACTCTCAAGGGGTGGCGGTTGTGAGGGTGTCATGGATAGTAAAAATGCCAGATTTTGAGCTATAAGACTAACAGATCTGAAATTCGGCAAGCACCTTTTTTTTGTTGAGTACAGTTCCACTAAAAACAGATTTTGTAGAAATCAACTTCCAAGACGGGTTAGAGGTGAGTGAGTGAATTTTTACGTTTCACTGTTCAGCTACTTGAGGGTTTTTGGCGAAGGACTTCGTAATTTTGAACCATGGTCAAGTGATGAGGTCGACACCTGATTTGGCACCCCCTCTCCTACCTACCACATACACCAACGGGAGGACGTTTGATTTGCAGATGGATTTAACATGCATCGGTCCCCTACACGGTGGGTCTTCAGCGGTACTAGGCTCGAACTCTTGATACGCCGACCACGAGTCCGTAACTTTGACCACTAGGCAACCACGGTCATAGACAAGTTACGGGAGCATTGTAGATAAAAATTCTCAAGTTTCAACTATTAGACCTACAGACTAGAAATTTTTGCCCAAATGTTTCTTTTGTTTACTAGTGATACGCTAAGAACGGGTTTTGCGGAAATCATCTCCTCCAACAGGGTAAAAAATAAGATTTATATATTTGTTTTAAATATAATATTTACATACTGACAGACAGATGAACCTGAGAAACAATGGTTATTCAGTTATATGAATCTATTTTACTATACTTTGCTATTTTATTTACTAAATAGTTCTTCCAGAGTTTAATTTGAAATTATAAAAATTATTCAAAATATTAATTAAATTCTGATTTCATTAAATTTCCCCCCTTTGATTGCTATATTTTTTAATTCACTTCGTGAAGAACAGGTTTACCTTCTAGTATAACCATAAACACAGGATTTCTCCATTTATAATTGGTAAATGATTACTTAATTTTTAATAAGTTAATTAGGTTTTGAGACGAACAGATTTATTACACTGAAATGCCATTCCCACGAAGAAATGTATTTTACAATACAAATATATTACTTTAATTTCTACTCATTTTATGACATTGAAATCTAAAATGTATTCCCAAATTAAGTTTAATTTTTAGGAAATTTTACAGCATTAAAAACATTACTGTAAGAAAAGCAAGATATCTCATAGCGTCAAAATGATTTTATTTAGACATTAACTTCAACTATAACATAACTACATAAGGGGGGAAACTTCAATAGTTTTAATAACTGTAGTGATGGGGTAATTTGTTTACTGCCTCGTCAATTCAAAGAAGTGTCGTGACTGACTTCTTTTAGAAATAACCTTTGTAAAAAAAGCAGTGGGACTTTTATTTAAAAAAAGTCCTTTTTATATATTGTAAATTGATGAAAAAGAAGTAGGTCACTATACTGGAACTTCTGAGAATTTTCCGTCAAAAAAGAGTAATATTCATAGAAATTAGAATTTAGCAGATTTAATGGTCACTCTTTCTTTTTTCCAGATAAAAAATGAGTCGCTTTAACCGTGTGATTATTTCTTTCGTTCTTGATTAACAAGGACATTCGGCCGAAACAGTGAACTTTTTATGCTAAGTCAGAACTTCGGGCTTTCCGAAAAACATTACTTTTTGGAAAAGAAAAACTTAACATTGAAGAAAATGTTTGTATGAAACTAGTACTATTGCTTAACTTGTCAGATTCGGAACAAAAGAAATAGTGTGATGGTGACATCAATTTGCAAAGGTTATTTCTCATTGTTCTTTGAGTTTCATTCATTACTTTCTAAAGAGCTAAACATTTGATCGATTTTCGCATAGAAAAGTAATATTACTTTTAGTACTATGTCTCATAAACATGAGTAAATATAAGAAATACCTATTAAACACAACTAAACTCTATTAATATTGTGAAAACAAACATGACTCGAAAATGAATTTTAATAGCGAATAGGTGGTACTTAGAACAATAGATTACAAAAAGTTTAGTAATGTTTTCAAAGTAATTTATCTTAATCAATTGTAAATATAAACAGTAAAATTTTTGAAAAACATAGCTACCTCATTCATTAGTACTTAAGGTATTTTTATGCATAAAATATCTTTTATTCAAAATGAGAAACTAAAAAAAATAATGTGAGTTGCGGCAAAAATGCTACTTGAATTGGTTATTAAAAATTTGAACGATCGGTTTATTTAGAAAAGCGTGATGTTAAATATACTTTTTTTTCCATATTGTTTTGACATTTCTTGAATGATGATTATTTATTGAGAAACCTTGAATCTAATAACTTTTTGAAGAAATTTATCAAGGCAATTAAACCGTAAAATAGACATAAATTGGTTTATAATAAATTCCCATTTTGATTTTTATATTTCTTTCAGATTAAAGTAGCAAAAAACCCGATATTGATGTTTATGTGTGTGAAAACTAAAATACTTTGTTTATTTATCGTTTCTTTTAAAACTTTAGTCGGTAGATAGTGTTTTGAATAGAATGTTGTGAAAAATAAATGTTGAAAATTTTGTTGCTTGAATAAAACTATTTGCATATCCAGTAAATACATGTATTGAATAGTGATTAAATTTCTGAAACTTACCATATCAAGTAATTTCCTGTTGAATAAAACATTTGGATTGTTGTTGTTTATCTAAAGGTATTGGCAATGTTCTCTTAATTTTGAACCATGGTTACATGGCGAAGGTGTTGCACCAAACGGAGAACTGGAAAAAGAATAAACCGACAAAAATGTAACATGTTCAAAAAATCTATTCTATTTTCATTTTTGAATTCTGATAATAACGCTGGACTTTTTATCCAAAGGTTGTGTGTTTGAATCTCATCTGGGATGGCTTAATTTCTGAGAATGTGATTTCTTTTTTTTTTACTATACTATTTTATTAGAATAATTAAATTTAATTAATGAATAAATAGTAACAAACAAACAAACAAAAACAGTACAACTCCAAGGAAAATGGAGAATTGCAAGGAAAATCGCTTTCTATTTTGTCACTTAATATTGTGATTTTGTCATATGTATATGCATATTTATATTAATTGTAACTATTTAATAAAACGTAATTAAAATAAAAATTTTCTTTGTTAACCTAAGTAGGAATTGACTTAATTTTTTTATATTACTTGTTTAACAGAATTTTCAAAGCTTCATCGTGGTTTGAAGACTTTTGCAATAAAATTTGCATAATACGGAATATTTCATTCAAACATATGTTTCTTTTGGTCTTATATCCGTTCCAGCATAAAAAATTAATGCTCATATTTTTACATTTTGATCGTAGATAAATATTCGAGTCCTGTTTACAAAATCGATAATTTCTTGTTGCTTAAATTCTTTTCTCTTTTCTTAAGCTAATCAGAGTGGGCGTAACAACTCGAGATTACGCCTACTGCACGAAGACAAACTTTGCAAGATGTTCCTAAACCACTTGTTCTTCATTCATAACCTCGATTTAAATGCAGAGATTGTATGTGACATGGTTAAAGAATGTGCAGTTTTGAAGAATATACTATACGTTCTAATTTGGCTTAGAGTATTTTATGTAGAAAAGTAAAGAAGACGTAAACCAATATTTATTTTGTTTTTAAACTTCTAAGAGTGTAGTTCCCAAAATAACATTTAAATATTAGTAGAATTTCTAGTTCTTAAGCATCAGTCATTTTGTTAAAGAATGAACAAAAGGTACGATTGCTTAAAAATAGATATCAAGGGATAGCGATTTTTTTGAACAAAACTTTAAAGGAAACATTAATTTTATTGTTAGAGTCTTGGATTAATAACCTAAAGATTATAACTTTGTTCGTAGCATAAGATCAGTGATAAGAATCAATTGGTTTCGTAGTTCATCAGGGTTACAAAATCATCATGTTAAATGCTGTGGATATATTGTGATAAATGTTAACTAGGATGAGTTTCTGTGTGTCAGACTTTTCTGAATTACGAAATTCATTATTTAATAAATCAAAAGAGGAGCATTGAATTGGAATGAACCTAAAAAAAGAAAAATATAAAAATGGAACTCTTGTCTATATTGCACATAAACATAGTGTAGCAAAATTTTTACTTCGAAATAATAATTCAACTACGCACAAAATAGACAAATTCAATAATATTAATAAATTTTTCTGTTTTCGTTTGGATAATGATTATTCTGTAAACTTCTTAGAAACGTATGTATTGTTTAAATACATTGATCGTCTTTTAAAATTTTGATTCCTGTTCCATCGTATGGTACTAAAATCACAGAGCAAGCTTATTAGTGATCCGGTTGTGAAGTTTAAAACTAATTTTCTCTCAGCGTACTCTTTTTCGACACATATGTGTTCTTAAATAACTTGCAAATTTTAGTGTTTTACACACCCAGAAAAGTAATAACAATAAAGTGTTTCTACATTATATCTACGCGCTTCTTTTATTACATCCTAATAATGGCGACGTGTTACTTTTCCTGTATTAAAGAGCTATATTTTGCTTAGTCATCAACAGCTTAACGATAATTTTGAATTCTATTGTGGGTGCAATTTTTTATGCATTTTTCTATGTTACCGTGACATTTTTCAAACCTTCACATACACAGTTGGTTGATTTTGATTCATTTACTTTAAATTTTACATATCTATTACTTTTTGGATTTATCCATTTGAATTTTCATAGTAGACTACCTAGTAGCAGGAAGAAAACGATGGCACCATCAAACTAGAAGTTTAGCCCCATTTATTCGGTCGAAGTTGCCAGACTCTATTCTTATGATTTGTTTCATCAAGTTTTTTTTAATTTTTACATATTTATCTTGCTGTCTTCTTAAAATTTTGTTTTTTCATATTTTCTCTCTCTTTTTCTCCTTTCTTTTCTCCTTATATATAAATCGGTGAAGTGCAGGGTTATTGTGTGTCAAGATTGAAATGAATGAGATTCATTTCAGCCTCGAAATAAATTTGAGAAAGCTTCTTCTTATTATCTGTTCATGTAATCATTTTAGTTCATATCACAAAGGGAATATTTATATAAATTTCTCCTCAAACAAAAATCTACCACAAAAAAAACTATTTTTAAATAAAATACTGAAATACTTTGAAACAGATAGAGAGTAAGGTAGAGACTTCAATTTAAAATATTCAAGGTTTTTCCTCTTCACTAACAATAAATACACTTGTTAGAATCTTGAAAAAGCTCGCAGATTCTTTTGACAAAAAATGCAATTCGAATGATTTGATTTCAAAGCTGGATAAATTGGTTCTGATATTAAAAAGAATGACAATCTTGACATCTCCAATGGATTTAAAACTAATTTAAATTTAATTAAGTAAATTCGAGTACATGGAATATAAAAAAAGTTTGCTTAAAAAAAATTCTGAACTTTCACAAATCAAAAAATGAAGAATTGAGATTTGCCATAAAAGGCTGCCTTGAGGAAGTCCACTGCACCCGCAAAAAAACTCAAAAATAAACTTTCCAAGGACTTAAAAACAACTTTTGGGTCAGAATTCTCGAATGTCTGCTCTCAACCTCGACATTCGACTCCGAATGGAACAAAAGACACTCAGCGTCAATGTCCTTTGCCATGAGACAAGTTCACAGATCAGAGAAGAGAACGTAACATCTCGCCATTTTATTTCTTCTGTGGTGTGGAATGAAACGGAATACTTACTGGTCTTTGTGAAGTAAATAAAAGAGGGGCAATTGGAAAAGAAATATTTCCTTTTGTTGTCAGAGGGCGGACGATAAGTGGGGCGTGTCGGGAGCCCATCCGAAGAGCCCCGGTGAAAATGGCCATGATTACTCAATAGCAAGGGTAGCAATTGAAGCGTAAGATTGCACAACGCGATTTTTCATATACATACTACTAGAGAGAGAGAATTCAATAGGCACAATTTTGAATCCGTTTCGATTTTTTTGTTTTTGGAAATGGTTATTTTGCTTAAATTTTTTTTTTTAAAAAAAAGGATTTTATTCGAAACAGGACTTATGCACTGAAGGAAATTCTAAGTACATTCTGTTAAGGATTTATTTAAGCATATTCAGGAATTTCTCCATTTTAAAGTTGAAAGCCTTTTGTTGCTATTTTCCTAAAAGTAAAAGAGTGCCAATGTTTGAGATAGTTGAGTTTCTAATTTTCATTATTTTTCTTATAATAAAGTGATATTTTGGAAGTAAAATTTTAACGCTGAAAAAAGTTGTGAAATACACCTTTTCATAATATTTTAATTTCTAAAGTAAATTAAAAGGTAATAATAAAGGTAAAATGTTAGTAAAAATCTATGATTTTTTTTTATCTATAAGTTATTTTTAATTTATACACTTTTGGAAATCACGTGCTTTTCTTTTTGATGCATTCAATACGTCTTTCTTATGTATAATAATATGCATAATGTACTACTCTCAGTCCTTAAATATTAGTAATTTTAAGAAGGTATTCAGAAATATTTTCAAAATGGCTTCAAATTGCTTTCAAATAATAATTAGTTTTTAAAACTTTTTTTGTGAAATATTTTTAAAAATGTGTAAATTTCATATTTGAATCTTGAAAGAGTACAAAATGAAACAGTATGTAATTAAAATTTTAACTACAAATATAATGAAGTTGTCATTTCGAACATATATATAGTTGACATTTCTTTTTATAATTATTATATATTTTTAAAAGGCTATATAGTAGTTTAGAGGCGCTCAGTTATTTTTATTAGTTTTATTTTATTTTGTTTTAAAATAAATTACTTACATTTTTGTTTTTCAGAAGACTCCCCCCGCTCTTTTGAAAATGTGTGTGAGCATTCATTGACTAATTTTTTTTATCTGTGTCAAATCATTAACAAAAGGATTCTGTTTTTACCTTCATCAATTTCCAAAATAGCCCAATTAAGCTAGTATTTTCATCTAATAGCTAGTAATCAAATGTTTTTCACATCATTGTTCACGAAACATCATCCTTAAATACAAATTTAAAGCCTGTCATTACAGAGATTTATCTCCTAAATCACTTTGATATCTATAATCTAAACACTCAGTAGTTTCATTTTATTTTCCCCATTTAGTATTGTCTCTTTTCTTCAAAAACTGTCGCTAAATTCAACACGCGTGATCTCTAAAAACACTTTTATTTTTAACTGCACTAACAGTATCCACTATCCCAAAACAGACTTTCACCTAACCTTTAGGCAATCCTATTCCCCGTCACAGAATTCGAGGTATTATAGCAGATTTTTTACCTAATATCTAGTCCTATCATCTCAGTTGCTCAACTATAACGACGCTTTTTTTATTTCTTCTTATTTCTTCATCGTTTTTTTTATCTATCTTTGGATGGATGAAAACCAATAAGTGTCGATATAATAAATAAGAAAACAGCGCCAAGAATCAGAGCGAGAAAATAATTTCTCCAACGAGTCATCCAGATGGGACTTACTTTTCTAGAAACTTCATAATTTCACTGTCTTTTATCATTCGAAAGGAGACCTTGGGGTCAGATTTTTTTATAGGATACTCTCTCGGCGTAGTCATTGTATTGCTAGGATCCAAATTACCAAGAAGCAATTTTTTCGTTGATGTAAAAAGAAAAAAGAGGAAATCCATTGTTGAAGTATCATTCGCGCTTTGTTATTTTACGGTGCCGTAGGCTTAGAACGAAGGGTTTCTTATTACAATATTTTGATTATCATAAAAACATTTAGATCTGTAATGGAAAAAGGATCTCATCAATATTTGTCTCAATTCAAATATAGTAAACATATTATTGAATTAAGATATCCTAGAAAGATTAACGATTTTAAAATGGCCTCGGTTCTCAATTTTTTTTAAACAGAAAAAATTAATTTTGATTTTTTTTGTTTAGCAGAAAACAAGAGTTTTAAAGAAGTATTACATATTAATGCAATGTAATATAAATTTTGAAGAAGAAGTTACTAACCCTTTTTGAAATAGAGATTGCAATGGGGGGAAAAGCTTAACTCGTAAAAATAACTTCATCATTTAACACAATTTTTTTAACACAAGTGTATTGTGGGTAAAGGGTTTAAAATCTTACTTTTATAAAAAAAATATCAATATTAATTCAAGCAAACGTATTTATTTAAGAGCAATTTAAAGATTAAAATACTCAATAAAATCTTAAATTTAATGCTATACGTAAACTGATTGATCTTAAAAAAATTCAGCATTATCGAGGCACATGAATGATGATGCCACTGAAAACACACACCTCCTTAAAATTTCGTAGGCTTTATTTGTTTTAGTATTAACTTTCTTTATAAAAGTGCTTCCTTGCAAGCAGTATGTAAAGGGTAAAACGTAATAATAGTGTTTAATACTTTTCTTATTTTTTTATCGTTGTTAAATCCTGTTGTGTTGTTGTTGTTGCTAATGCCACCTGTTTGACGTAGTGAGGTCCGAGGCCCACGAAATTCCTCATGGCATCGGGCTTGATTGTACGCATGTCGTTAGCCGTAGCTTTGAGCTCCATGCAGGTGACAGTTTGATTTGGCTCGGTTCCACCCCAATTTTGAGGGAGAACACCCTGGGAGAGGTCAGGGGCCTCCCACCTCTCTTCCTTTTCCACCAACCTCACGAGAGGACTTGCGGCTCGACGGCTATTTAGAGTTCCCCCATGTCGAGAAGACACTATACATTTACAGACATCCATGCCTTCTCCGGGATTCGAACCCAGGCCCTACGGCACAGCAGTCAGTGTCGCTAACCACTATACCGGATTGTTAAATCCTTACAATCATTTTCAACAGAGATACATAATTTTTCAACGCTATCATCAGTGAACTCAAACATTACTCAAACTAACGACTTATTTACTCAAACGATATTTAGCCTGTTCATAACCAGACGATTTTTCCTATTAAGACTAATGCCATTTAGAAAATTCAAATAAAATCATTAATGCAATAAAATACGCCAAAATTTTTAGTTTATAATCATTCTCTAAATTCCATACGTTCCAATTTTAGATCATACCGGTGTGATCAAGGTCCTCAGAACGCGAAAATGTACTCTCATATATGATACCATGTTCCCTGAAGTGATCATGGTAGTGAAGGGGTTAACGCTGCATTGACCTTTCTTTTGTTGTGAATATATGGAGCAGATTCTTGGCACCAATGCTGCGTGGACGAGGATTGAGAAACACGGCAATATGGCATTATATTCCTCTTAAATAAGTCTTTCTTTTTTAGTTATTGTTACACTAGTTGAGGATTTTAATTATACGATTGGATTAATTTTTTCTAGTCGAGTCCGAGCGGGAAAAAGAAACTATAAAAGCGACCACTTTTCTCTGGATATCACAAGCCCTAAAATTCACTCACTCATCCTTCGGATAAGAGATTTCTTATCTGTATTGTTTTATTATTGCTTCATTATTTTGAATTGACACTTTTGAATGTAATCAATGCTTTATTCATAATTCTTTTATAAAAGTAGATTCTAATTCCAAAAAGGTTTCCAATTTATTATGTGTTCAAAAATAGATAGCAGAGTTTTTTTATTGTATAAGAATTGTCCATGAACAAAAACTTTCTTTATCGATTAAAATTACTTCACAAAAGTCTCTAAGACATTTAATGAAAATTATACATTAAAGTAATTTAATTTTTAAAAATGAGAAAAAAAGAGGGAGAAATTTATTTAAAAAAAACAATTATTAAATTTTTTTAAGTTCTTGATTCTGTAAAAGATAAAACTTGGGAAAGGGAAAAAATAGATTTCTTTATTTATCATTTTTTTATAGAAGGGCATTTTAAAAGAACATTATAAGTATGTAAATCTAATAAAAATTGAATTTCGTCTCTAATGAAATAATTGTGACAGATTCAGTAAAAACATGCGAGATATAATTTTGTAGAAATTTATTTTTAAATAAAAGCAACTCTTTACTGTATTTATTGTTTTTTCAATTTACAATTCACTTAAGTTTTCCAAACAGTTTTTATATAGATTTTGAATTAAATATTTTAAAAAAATGTTTGTTAATTAATCAAAATATTAAATCTGATGATTTTACTCATTTTTAATAATATTTTTTAATGAACTCAACAAAATTGGTTTAAAGTTGAATCACATTATCTATTAAAAAATAAGTTTGAATAATATAAATTTCAAATGATTTTTTTGTAAATTTTTGTAAGGGTTTGGTAGTAGAGTATATTTTATAACTGTTAATTTTGTAAGTATTGGTTTGATTTTCAAATTTAATGAATTTTTTAAAAATGTATGCAACTAACTTGGATGATAACATGTGTGTAGAAATAAAACACTCAAGAAATATGTTTAGAACTTATAATTTATAGATAATATTTATCCTACAGCTTATTAAGAGCACACAAAGCATGGCGACTATCAATACTCTGTACTCTCGCACATTTATTTATATATATATATATTTATATAAGTACACATATATAATCAGTTATTTAGATAATAGTATATACCAATTAAAAACACGAAACATCTGAATTATGTACAAGCATGGAGAATAAATCTTTCAGATTGGCAAAAAAATTATGACATTTTTCTAAGTATAGTCGCCAAAAGGAAGGAAGATCACATTATTAACTTACTTACATCGCATTTTTTATATAATTTCTGAAGATATTTTTCAAATATTAATTTTAATTAATTTTTAAAGCATTATTTTAATAAATAAAGATATCTATTATTTCTTATATCATATTGCATGATGCAATTCTTTGAAAAATAAAAGAAAACGATAAATATATTTTTTTTCATTTTAATCGAAATCGAATGGCTAAAAGTAAACAGAAAATTCTCAGACTAGATTGTTTTTCAATCAACTGTTTAATTCTTCAAAAAATTATATTTAAATAATTATTTAAAATAGTTATTTAAATGTATTAACATTTTTATTATTATTCTATGGAAGAATATTTGAGCTTTATTGACAAAAATTTTAAAAAAGAAATAATCGTTTGCATACTTTACATGAAAAAGAAATAGATTAAGAAAATAGAATTCCCTTAAATAAAACAATAATCGTTAAAGATTTTTTCATATTTATGTTATGTCAAGTTTATACAGATTTAAAAACAATAATTTGTGTAAATTTTTCTTCGTTCAACAAAACAATGAAAAAAAATGCTATCTCCTTTTCTTTTACGACTATACCATTCTTACATGATTTATACGATTTTTCTTACAAATTGCAGTCAACAAAACATATATTTGTTGCATCTATCTAATTTGGTCCATTTACAAATTGCCTTTATCGACTTTGTTCACACATATAATACTATATTTTTTCTCCTTGGTAACATGATACACATATCAAGTGAAGTGTTTCACATGGAATCATGAAACAATTACTTCGAAAATTAAAAGAAAAACACATGTATAAAAATCGATACTTTTCTTAAATTTACAGAAAAAAATACAATTTGATAATTGATTTAAATCTTTAAGAAAAAGAATTTTTAATTAAAAGATATCTTAAATGCTATTTAACTATTAACAGCATGTAATAGTTAATAAACATTAAAATTACAGTATTTCACAGCAACTAATCATTAAATATGTTACAAAATATTTCAATTATAAATTTTATATGAAACTGAAATTAAAAAAATTATTGCGTGTTATAATTAATTATATTTTTGGTTACATTTATATTTTATTTAAAGATTATAGACAACTTTTTTACCCGTTTGTAATGTATTAAGAAACTAAATGCTAATACATTTAAGTTTTAGCTTGAAACTTAAATAATTAAATGATTGTTAACAAAACTCTAAATATGTATGAACTTTTCTGTAATTATATAAATATTTTAGAACTTTAAATTACATAAATTCATGAAAGAAGCAAAGATTATTACGTTTATTTAAAAATTCTTTCATACTTCAGTTTGCATATAGGTAATGAATTTTAAATATTGAGTTCTTATTACAACTTCATTATGTTTAATATTAAAAAAAAATTGTTGCTCTCTAAATTAGTTCTTATTCAAAAACAAGACACTAGTTAAGGACATTATGTAATATTTGTTTTCTAAATTAAACTTAAATCTATTTACTAAGAAATTAAGAATAAACACATTTTGAATTAAAATGGTAAATTTTATATACTAAATACGATTTGTTATAAATTGAAAAATATAAGCAATTTAAGCGCGAAATTTGCAGAAATTTTACTTTAGTCACAAATTATGTAAATAATGTAATGGATAGCGATTGAGTAGGAAACAAATTGGAGTAACAATAGACTGAACTCAGCAGTTTACTTCTATTCGTAAAAAAGCACCAGTGTTCATAAGCTATATGATATGCACATACACATAATGCAACAAAAATAAGAAATCATAAAAACTATTAAGTATTTGTACAATCATAAATAAACTACTATAAGCCACAAAATATAAACCACATTAAACTCTGATAATATACAAAAAAGTAATGAAAAATTAAAACATTTCTTATAACTAATATCTGAAATTCTCTTATATTAAAATTCTATAAATCTTTCTATATATTTATATAATATATATGTTTATGCATATATATATATATATGTTTCATTTACTTGCTGTTAGGACGGGTTCAAATAGGACTAGAAATTTGATTCATTTGATTCAAATTTTACAACAAAATAATTCTAAGGTTAATTAAGAAAATAATACAAGAAAGAAAATTCAGAAATATATATTTATACAGGATACTTATTTAACGCGTTTTGTACATCTAACAAGTGTTAAAGCATATTTTATGTTAATCTGAGAATTTACGAAGTTATTTCTCTTATTCGGTATACATTTATTCATTACACAAAAGTGTAGATATTAGCACAAATCAGGTTGTTACATATATAGAGAGAGACAAGAAGCAAATTTCTATTTTTTGGGATTAATAATTTAGGTTATAGAGTTATACATGGAAACATTCAAACAAAAATCCCTTCAATGTTTACTAAAGCATTAAAACACTTCTTTGATTGCTACCACACTTTTTTTTCTAGTTTGAAATGATACAAAAATACGGGAATAATCTTAAGGTTTCTAAGACTTTATGTTGTCATTAACATGTAAATGCATCTATTAAAGGGAGCATAAACTATTACATCAAGCATATTAAGGATATGAGATGATATAATTAAAATAATAAATGATTATTATGTCCTTGTTTGTGATGCAGAAATGTTTTACGGAAAAATAATTCGTAAAAACAAAAATCTCTTGGGGGAAAAAATAACGGTTTGACAAGGAGGAAAAGAAATAATTCGTGAAAGCGTGAAAGTACAAAATAAAAATGAAATTTTGGGTATAGAAACCCCTTGGTTGATACTCTTACAGTACATATTTCTCATAGATATCCACTGTATAACCGCACAAATTATTTAAGAGATCCACTGCATTTTTCGCATGTTTAATGGATATATAAGAGAAGTGTGTAGCTGTATCGCATAAAGTAGGCATCTCTCTGTTTTGAAAATCAGGTTACAGAGACAATCTGATAGACAAAGCAAAGATGATTGCTTATTTGCCACGCAACGAATAATTTGTTTACACAGCTGTATGTCTTTTCATGTGTAAAGAGAGGTGATCTGATCTTGAAAATGCTCTTTCACAAAGTCTGCACTGGAAGGGTCGGTCCCCAGTATGTTTCCTGTAGTGTCGTGTGAGTTCATCAGATCGAGCAAACTTCCATCCACAACCTTTCCAATTGCACTGATACGGTTTTTCTCCTGTATGGGTCCTAAGATGGGCTTTCAGGTGAGAACTTTTTGTGTAAGTCTTGGAGCAACCTGGATGCGAACAAGTGTGCGTCGTTATTTTTTTTCTGCCGAAACTTCTTCGACCCCGTTTGGGTTTCCCCACCATACTGCCTGAAGATTGTTGCTGCTGCTGTTGTTGCTGTGGATCGGGAATCTCTGGTAGGTTGGCGAAAACAGTCTGATGCGTCGTCGAGAAGCCAGGGGTCACAGTAGCGGCATTAGTGGCACGGTTGTTGTTGAGTAATTCTGCAAGATGCGGAGAAGAAGGTGGTGTGACCATCCTCAGATGGGGCGGTTGCTGCTGGAGCTGACCGTGGTGACCAGACGACATGGAGACGGTTGTTGGTGGACCGAATTGCGTTTGGGTATGGTTCATGATGTGGGGGGACATGAATCCGTCGACTAACAAACCACTGGCAGCTTTCATGGCCAGCTGCTGACCTGTCCGTTCGGGTGACGCGGGCGGTGACATCTGACTCGCAATCACCGCATTGGCGTTTGTATTATATGTCACCCACATGTTTTGGGATAGCGACGTGTACGGAGCAACAACATGAGGATTGGGTTGCTGTTGTGGTTGCTGTTGTTGCGAAGGAACGAAACTGTTTATTTGTGAGAACCTGTCCTTGCCGTGATCGACTGGAATCAACGGCGGCATCTCGTCCGTTTCGTCTAGAGTGCCTGTGGCACTATTACACAGTTCTGGCTTGACGCTGTCGTCAAAACTGACATCGTCAGGGTAGATCACAGTTGAATGCGTATTACCACTGGAGGAACTACTTAACACAAAGTCCATGTAAGCACCGATGTCTTCGTATCTGTTGGATGGCGTAGGGTCCTCTGCCACAATATGAGCATTTAAAGGAGGGGCCATTAGCCGTTTTTGAACACTGTCCATTGCTTGTGGTGGGTTAGAGTGCATAGGTTTCATAGAGTTTATTGACACCGGTACTTTCATTTGGTGCTCAGATGGGTGAATGTCTCCCAACAGAACGCTCTCAATGTCTTGCCACATCTGAAAATAAACAATTCTAAATGAATCGGGTGTCGAAAGACATAAAAAATGCATAAATAACTTTATTTTGATATACAATAAGTAATACAAAAATAGCATGCATTTCAGTCTAAATATTTAATTTTGAAGAACATCACTTCCTTATTTACAAAAGTATTTGCTTTTGTGCACCTGCAGAAAAACTGCGTAGAAGAACAAGAAATAGGGAAAAAATGTATGTCTTCCTGAAGAAAAGGTCTTTTAAAAGTTAACTTGTCTGAAATTTTAATTTAATTATATTGCTCTACAACAAATGGCCAAAATTTGTATAAATTAAAAATTGCAGTATATCATTTTGAATTTATTATGTTATTTTTTTCAGCCATGATTATGATTTATATTGAATCGAATTTCCTTTTTGCGATGAGTCATTTTTTGCGGAATATTTTTCAGGTGTTCTCTTTACTAAGTATCAATTAAAAATACATTTACAACGTTAAATGCTACTAACCAATATATTTTTGAGGTATATACCATGATTTTCTTTAGTTCATAAACATAAAATGATGTATGAAATTTTTAAAGATTAGTCAGGTATCAGAGCATAAAATTTGTGATTTTCAGGCGTAGTTTACATTAATTAAATAACAGTATTACACACACTCACACACACACATAAATATATTAAAATTCAGTCCATGAAAAGTAGAATCAAAACTCAATCTGCACAGCAATTTACAATCAAGGACCTTGAAAATAAAGTTTCAAAAGCAAGAGGGAAAAAATTAGTCAAACAAAACGAAATCAAAAATATCTCTAAAAGACAATTAGTAATTCAGGGCAATACTGTGGAGTTAGGAAACTTGTATGGATACAACCATACCCTTTTGGTGAAAAATTTATTCATAATTGTACTTTCAATGATCAAGAATAAAATAAAAAACGTAAAAATTAAGCTATGCGTTACTCAAAACCAACAGAAGCTCATCCATGGACCAAAATGGCTTCACTGTTCTAGTATATATATCCATTAATGAAGAATAAATTTCTTATATGAACGTATGCCTCGGCATTTTATCATACGTTTTACTAAATGATTAAACTGAATATCCTTTCATAGTTTCAACTAAATCATGTCTCCAGATAAACTATATTTCCATTCAAGTTCCGATATCGTAAAATCAAGAGCATAGAAGACCGTCATTTATGTCACAGCCAACATAATCTAATGATAATGTTAAATCGGAGTAAGAAGGGAGAATAATATCAGAGGTATCTCTCCAGTTCAGTGATTCCATGTCATTTGCTTCTTCTTTTCTTTGTTCGAATTCATTTATTCACTTTGAGCTTCCCCTCGTCAATTCTCCTCTTATTGTTTTCGTGAGGGTGAAAGGTGCAAAAGGGAATGCGTTTCGAAGATGTAAGAAATAGGTCAATCCAGCGAATGCTACATCATTAACTGTTGTCTTCAATAGATTCTTGGAACGAAATTCATTCCGAGTCAAAGTAATGTTAACACAGGTTAGAAAAATGCAATAAGAGTATTTGCATATCCCAGTATCTCGTTAAGCGAAAAAACTCAAGGTAGAAGTGATGTATTAGTCATTATGGCGCTTTGCAAATATGACTAGAAATCGTTAATGTCTGATATAACTGTCTATTTCAAAAAGGTTGGATATATTTCTGTTAATATATTGTTTTGTTATATGGTAATCATTCTTGAAACTATAATAAAGTTGAAAATAAATTGGACTAGTTTTGTGAAGAATAGACCTTAGGAATTAGATCCAATAAAGGAAAAAAATAACTGTGGTAATATTATTCTTTTAACAAATTGAAATCACCCATCTCTGTATGGGCCCCATCCTCTTCAGAGTAAATTGAGTTATGCTAATACTCCGAAACAATAAAATTTTTGTTTAAAGAAATTATTTGAATAATTAATGAGTTTTCTTATAAGTTCTAGCCCATAAAGTAGTATGTTAATTTTCAATTCATAGCCAGCAGTTTATTTTTATGTTTTACAAGTTATTTTTTTTAAAAAAAATGCTTATAAAATGATGAGACTGACAAAAAAATCGTAAACTGAAGCATATGTTTTGTCTTTAGAAGTAAAATGGAGAGAAACTCTCGGTATGGAAATTTAGTATATGACCACAGGTAAAAATTATCCGTTTCTTTTCTGTAAGCCCGTTAAGGAAATATATGATTATATAATAAAGGAAATAATTTCAATAATTTTGTACGCATTGCTTTGTGCGTGCGTGCGTGCGTGTGCGTGCTTTCACTGGAATCAAACATGTTGCTGGGATATCTTTATCTTGTTGCAATCGATTAGGTGAAGAAACCATTTTTTTTAAAATTTTGTTCCACATTCTACGAAACAAAAAGCGAAAGGTTACACACACACACACACACACGCGCGCGCGAACATGGACAAATGAAAATGGATAAAAGCGTTATTCTTTCATATTACCGAGATTGCAGCTTTTATACTTTTCCCTACCAGAAGCATCTCAGAAGCATGTTCGATAATCATATAATTCCCAGTATTTAATGCCCTGATTGGTTAGAATCGATGGCTGATATAATATTGCATCATCTCATTTTGAATCATGTCAACGTGGCACTTTTTAAGGAGATAAAAGTTGTGGTTAAAACGATGTTTATCGTTAAGGCGGTAAGTTAAAATAATTTACCATTCGATGTCTTAGAGGGTTGAAGACCATACTAAATTAAACACACATATACAAAACCTTATGCATTTCTAGTACATTTTAAACCTTTAAAATGTACTAGAAATACATAAGGAATTTGTCTCGGATTTTTTTTCAAAAACAATTACTGTACATTGAAATATATATAAAAAAGTAAATAGAAGTTCATTGAATCCCAAATACTTAAGAAACAAATCCATTAGCCTCTACTATTGACGTGTTTTCCCCATTTTGACCAGATAGATTACGGACAAAAATAATAAAGCGATTTAAATCACTCAAAGATATAAAAATTACTATGCAATAATAAATTGTTAAATATATTTGTTTACACCATTATCATTATAATGTAATTACAACAATTATAATGTATTCATTTCACATCATCGATATAACTATCAATGACGAGTTGAATAATAATCATTTATCTTCAACATTATTAGATCGATAAAGCAGACTCTTCATATCCATCATACAGTCATTAGAATAAATGATCAATCCTGCATTTATTACCACATTGACTTCAAGAAAAGTGCAAAATAACTTATATAGAAGTAATTAAGATAAATAAAAAAAAGACTGTTGTATATATAAAGCAATTAACATTATTTTTTCAAATGAAACTTCACCTGAATCTCTAGCCTATATAACAGAAATACTATCAGGATTTCAAATGAAACACAAAGGTTATATATACCAGAGACCTTACAAATTAATCATGGTCTGCAAAGTTTTATTAGGCAAGGGATTATCATTCCAGGGGCTATTAGTTACGATAGATTATCAATAATAAAGACTGTGACTAAAAAAGAAAATTATGGTTTCTTTCGTCATTTTTATGTAGCCTAAAGCAGAAGGGTAGTAATCAATCTATAATTTGTACCGATAGGTTTTGGCTTTGATGGATTAAAAGAAGGATATTTGAAGATTAAAAGACAAAAAAGTGTTTTAAGACTCAAACAATTAATCGAATTAGTTTGTTCTTTTAAATAACGATACATATTTTTTCTTTAAAATCAATTTTTTTCCTGTTTACTCAGAAAATTTATTCAGCACCTGAATAAAAACTGAAATCAGATTGAAAATATTGCTTGTCTTTTTGTATTAATTTAACACTTGCGATCCGTATGGGTAGGTTAAAAAACATGCACTCTTAATTTCTTACGCAGTGTTATACAGTTATATGTTATTATTTTCTCATCTCAAAATAACAGTAAGAAATAATGCGATTGAACTGAATTGTTTAACAAATTACTAGACTATTTAGAACAAAAAGGGAAAAAAGAACGAAGAATTAAAAGTGTTTTTTAATTAAATAAAACCATCGCAATCTCAGAGTTTACTCTTTGAAAAGGAAATTTAAAAAATAAATAAACACAAATAAGTACTTCAAATAATTTTCTCAAACACAGTCGCATTTTGTCGCTATTCGTATTTATATTTATCCGATGCTTATCTCAGCAAATGTGAGTAAGAAAAATTCTTTTTTAAAAACTTCCTTTACAAGTTTAATTAAAATCCATCATCCAAGTTATTATAAAAATTAATAAATAAAAATAGTTTTCATTCTTGCACAAATGAGAGATTACTTATGTAAAAAATGCGTGTAAAAAATGATGTTCACAAATCATTACTATTCGATGAAGTGGAATGTTTTGCATTTCAGAACAAAAACTTCTTGAAGCGGTAAAACTAATATTTATTTTTCGCTGTTTCACAAAAAAATATTTTTAAATCCATGTTTTTTTTATGTTGACTATTAATTTAACTTTGCGAGTGAAAAGAGTAGAATATTATTTACAAAATTTGCCGATGCAATTCTATAATAAAAACTGCTGAATCCCCCTCATTTGCATTGTGTCAAAATGTTCCATTTTGTCGAGAGAAATTTCCATTGAGAAAAAAAAACCATTAGCCATTAATGACTTCCGCTGTTTAATGAGATTTTCCTTCTAATTCAAAAAATATATTTGCGAAAGAACATTGTGGGTTTTCTGGAGTGTACTTTCATTTATTTAGAACGCTTTAACTGCGTGGTTAGAAAAATATTTAAATAAAAGTCGTCTGACTAGATAAGAAACGGATGCTTTCTGATGTAACCTATTTTATTCTGTCCGATTGTACGTTCTGTGGTTTGCTTCGATTATCATTTCAATTCATAAATTGTTATTTGTGCAAAATAAAATTACTTTCCTTTCAGCCTGTTGTCTGTTATTATGTTAAATTATGGTTTGGTACAGATAGTTTTGTATCTCTTATGTTCCAGCCTTCTCAATAGAGTGTTAATGTTATTTTTGTTTCAGAATGAACGTTTTATGTAGCGGGAAAAATTTTATGGAACGCAAATATAGCCAATGGTATAATTTTATAATGAGGCTTTAATTTTGCATTATTTTATTTTTATATCTTTTCTACTATTTTTTATTATTTGATTTATGTGTTATTTTATATATAAACAATAGGATTTTTTTTTATATTTTTAAGCAACAAAATATTTGAAGGAATAAGTTCTTAAGCAATGATTTATAAATAAATATCAATATTTAAGATGACTTATGATAACAAGCCTTTCTGTTCTTGATAACAAGCATTTGAAAATATTTCTTAGTTTTCAATATGAGAATTCAGACATTATATATTCTTTTGATTTATTTTACCATAAACATTCTAGAATAGCGGTCACCAGCCGGTGGTCCAGGAAAAGTTTTTGAAAGTCCGCAGAAAGATTGGAATACTTACATTTTTATGAAGATTCAATTTTTTTAAAAAGACGAGTAACAAAACGTATTGTAGAACATGGATTATATATTTTTTTTTTCAAAATTTTAGTCACTACTTTTAGCGGAATTCCTTCTGAGTTTAGCCACTTTTTTGTTCCTTTTACAAGTGTTTCCATCGGTATTTGAAAGTGAGTGTTGGCAGCCATAGTAAATTGGTGGTATAACACATCAGTTTGGTGATTTTGCTTTGCGTTGCCGGTTAATTCTTGCTTTTCGAGAAGTTCCTTTTCAGTGATATAGAAATATAAATAGAGACGTAAATAAATGACAAAATAGTTTCGTGGTCCACCATATAGTGGTCAATCATATTAGTGGTCCGTTAAATATATAATAGTAAAAGCATTTGGTGCTTCAAGGAGTTCTAAAGGTTGTTGACTTAAAACTCTCATAGCAATTTGATTTATAATGGTTTCAAATGTTTTGAGAGTGCTGATAATGTTTCCTCAGGAAAACATGATTAGATAAAAGAGATTATTGTTAAATATATTTTATTTCAATATTTACTATTAGCTACTTAAAAATCCCGGATTCTTTAAAGCTAGAATAATTTGAAGTTCAACTTATTCTTAAACTTTTTACGGACTCAAAGTCTTAAACTTGAATTTTCCTTTATGAATATATTTACAAATATCATGCCTATATTTTGATATCTCATAAATAAAAATACCACAGTAAGTTTTTATGTTTACAAAACATATAAAAAAATTACAACGAATAAAATACAATCAAAATAACTGAAAACAATGTTTATTTTATTTTTTCTTCAAGATAAAAAAAATGCGAAGTAAAAAACAAAACATTATTTTTGCTTTCGGTGCTCATGTGACATTGAACAAGGAAATAATTTTTTACGCTCGACTTACAAGAAATAAATAACAACAATCAACGAAACAAAGCTGATCCAATTTAGAGGAAATACGACAGCATATTCTAATTAAAAGAATTCTCAATCGCAACCTTGGTCTACATTGGATTATAATTTATTTCTTTTTTTCCGAAATAAAAATCAATAAAGAGATACCAGACATGTCCATGATCCGTGACAAATTTCTCTATCGTACTTATAATTTAATTGTCAGATATCGATGATAAATTAAATTTTTGTCAATCGATTTTAGTTTCTGCTCATCTCGATATAACGATGGTGTCATTGAAATAACTGCTGGAAGGCAAGATTAATTTGAACATTTTTGCATTATTACCTTCAAAGGAGCTAATTTCGATGCTAATTTATTTTTCAATTTTTCGAACGTAATCTTTTTTTTAAAAATAAATGAATTGCAGAGAAATTTGCAACATAACATTATCGCTTTGAAAAGAAAATGATTTTCTCAGTAATCTTTTTTTAGAATTATAATTATCTGTATTTTCAATTTTTGTTAAAGATTGCGCATATAAATTCCTATCATTAAGCACTTTAGAACTTATATATTAGACTATCTGCTAATTTCGCCAAATCTAAAAACATCGCCAAATGAAAAGATGTCGCCAAATACTGCCATTTTATGCGCGAACAAGATTTTTGTTTTTGTCCATATGTAGGAACATTTTTCTACTATTGACTGGATATCGCTGCATTTGGCGACGTCTTTTCATTTGATGAATTAGTCGATGGTATAGTACGGAAGTACCAGTGCTTCTTATTTGAAAATCAGGGCTTTATTGATCAATAGTGTATTGCTAAATTTTAGTAAGACTTATATATAATAATAAATGTGAAATACTTTTTTGAATTTTTCGCTCTAAATATGCAATACTCTTACTCTTATGAATATTCGACCTTTTTATTATTCTTTATTAAAAATCCTTAATATATATGCGATGATTGATCATAGTATTATCTAAAGTGAAGGATATCAATATTTTCTTATAATTTCAATATTGATTTATTAATATTCGATACAATCTTTATATTTTATTTATAGTTTTATTGTAAAACTATTAAGAATATCAACTTAATAAAACTGGTCAGATGTTATCCAAAGATTATGATTCGACATATTTCATTTAGAAAACAAAATAGAAAAAAAAATCAACTGAATGAAAGAAGTTTGTAAGAGGAATCTTACAATGTTTTGGAAATAATGTGATAATAACGATAGTATTTTATTTAAAATTTTACATTTATACATTGAAGATAACGCTTGCTTGTTTATTCTGAATTGTCTACGCCTTATTTTAAATTTTTGATTTTTTGATTTATTTATTATTTATTATGTTATGCACTTTGCTTACTAAACTAGAATAAAATCTAGATTTTTTTTATTGATCAGAAAATTAGAAATTTAAAAGAAAGATCAATGAGGTGATATCTTGGAAAACATTTATTCATTTTTTATCAAATGTGAGAGAGTAATTGTAAGTGACGTATCCAATTATAGAATTTTATATTTTGGTAAAATCATTTTGACCTGATTATTACTCACGCAAATGTACCTATAAAGGAAAAGACTTTGTTGTAACAGCTCATTTTCCTACTTAATTCAACAGTCGACTCTTTTAATTTCCTTTAGAAATCAATGGGAAAAAAATATGAAAACTATAATACTTCTGTAAATGAGAAGCAATAAGGACAAGTATTCACATAAAGTATAGATAAAACAAGTGTAATAGAAAAAATTCTCTTATCTTAAAAGTATCTCTTTTATATTAGTAGAATTCATATATAGTTTGCAATGTCTAATTTGCGAGACTTAAGACATTTCGTTTCATACAAATGGGCCTTAATTTGTATTATATTTTTAAAATTTTCTCTATCCTTTCTTAAAAACGTGTGAGTTTAGGTAAAATATTTGTACTGTCATTATATATGATAAATATCATAGCAATAATAAAGTATTGTAACAAAAGAAAGTAACACAATATATTCATTTTACTACAATTGATATTTTAGAATATGTTATAAAGCATACATTAGAGCAAAAGTAAGAATATTTTTCGACATCGATTTTCTAGAACAGCTTACAAAAGCTCTTTAATTTCACCGATTTGCGTAAGAAATGTATTTTTTTCTAATCGGGTAAAGAAAAATAATCGTAATATAAAATAAATTGAAAATAACAAAAAGAAATTCGAATTTTTTTAAACATGAATTTAAAATAAAATCCGCCAATTCTCTTCGCATTTGTATAATACTTATCTCCCGTATTGCGAAAATAATATGGATAGAGAAAATGTTCATTGACGCGTAAGCATTTTATTTAAAAGTAAACTTTAGTGCAATTACCTTGCGACAGCATCAACACAAATGAAAACAATACAAGGATGAAAAACTTATTATAAATAATTTAATTTATAAAAATAGTCCTCTTTTAAAAAATTATGCCCAGATGTAAGTAGTTGTGATTATTGATAATGATGAAAAAATTATTATTGATAATTTGATTGAAAATTATAAAACTGGAATTTATGACACTGAATTGTTTTATTATGATTATAATTTCAATTAAAGATTTAATTCAATGTTAAATATAATTTTATCAGTGTATTTTAAATAATTTATAAGAAAAACATTATTTTAAAAAGTATTTATGAAAATCCTTAATTAGAAACCAAAATGGAAAAACAAAATTTGATAGAAAAAGCAAAATAAGTAACTTTCTTCGTAGCATTGTTTAATGTAGTATAATTTATGTTTTCAAAAATGCGAACTATATTTATTTAAAAAAATTAATATATGTTGTTAAGATTTTTGTTAAAAAATAATTATGATATGCAGTTTAGGAATGAAAAATGTTTAGTTTTTTTTTAATAAATCTACTTATTTGAGAAAATACTCTGGCATGAATTTATTATCCTAATGTTAAATAGTAATGTAACAAAAAGACATTTTTATTCATACAATTTACAAAATATAGGAACAAAATTGTATAAAAAAATTATATGAATCATGTATGTTTAATTTCACTTCACTCTAGTTTATCGTAATTTACTATTGATTTGATTTCTGTAAACTTCAGTTTCTTCGTATATATATATATATATATATATATATATATATATATAGTATATTTCTAAATATATTCAGAATATATATATATATACTGAATATATTTCAAAATATTGCGTAGTATTTTATGTATTTAAATAAATTCACAGTATTGTTTTGAAATAGAACTAAGCATTGAAATTTTAACCAAATTTAAGTATTTATGAATTGAAATAAATATATAGGGGTCGTTGATGAAGGACATCCAGAATGAATAGAAGCTTAATAATTAACTCATTTCTAATTTTAAAATATAGTACGTAAAAATATTTTGAAATCTACTTTACAGAGAATTGTAAACCCCTGTAAAAGTAAAAATTTTTAAGATTCAAGCCATACATTAAATAATCTTTTTCTACTTAGTATTAATAAGGTAATATGTCTAAAGAGACAAAAGAACGATCAATCATTCTTAAAAAGTCAAAAGGCGAATTTGTTTACCCAAGGCAAATTATTTTCATTCTAAAACACAGACAGTTTTTCCACAACAATGAATCAGTTAGAATAAAAAATGAAACACAACGGTCATCATATTTAAGAATATTAAATGATATCTTATTCCCTGAAAATAATTGAAATTATTTTTCTAAAATCAGGAATGAAATGAAAAAAGGGGGGATATTCTTTATAAAAACAAAAGTTTTTATGTACATGCATGTGATCAAAAAATGAATTTATTTTACATAGTTACACTGGCGGAGCTAATTCTGTGGAGGGCCCCGTATCAATATTTCTTGCACACCCTTTTTGGGGCCCCTCAACGTATTAACAAATTTTCCTCACATGTGTTGGGGCCCCATATCATTGTGATACGGCTGATACGGAGGTAGCTACGCCCCTGAGTAGATATTACTTACAAAAAATTATTAAAAAAGTCAGATTAATTATTCTTTATTTCGTATTTGTTATTCCAGAATATCATGTAATATTCTAAATACTTCTAAAAGATAATTTTTCTCTAAAATGTGCTTTTAAAATTGAATAATTAAGTTCATCCGAGTATTTAAATAAATTAAAAATATCACTTTATTGAAAAATATAGTATTTTTTAATAAATGACTATTTAAATTCAATGCAAATGATATTATGTACCACGTTCTTAAATAAAGCTTATAATTTATTAAAATGAAATTCTAGAGAGAGACTGAAACATGCGAAACCTTTAGAGTAAACAAACACATCAATTAAGAATTTATTGTATTGAGAAAGTAAAAATTGGTCATTCACACTGCATCCTGTAGACAGTTGCTGTCTGTGAATGTGCGTGCGGTTTAACAACACAAAAAAGGAGCAGATATCGAAAAGTAGGGCTGGTATTTTTCCTTTACACTGAATAAGTATTTCTTCATCGAACTCGTTTTATTCACTAACATCACTGTGTCAACGACGGAAAGATTCTTGTTTTGTTGTGATTGGAAAAGATTTATTCATTTCGTCTCGTTTCTTCATCTCCATTTGGAGTGAAGGACCACGACAGTTTGGTTAGCACATTCTTTGCAAGCTGACTGCCTGTCTGAGACTTCTTTTTCATCTTTTTTGTTCGAATGCTCTTTTCAAAACACATTTAAGATGTCCTAGAAATGACAGACAACGTGGGAAAAATATTGAGAGAAATCCTTACACAATAAAGGTTTCGACGCAACACAATGAGTGGAATTTTGCTGGAATTAAAATTCTGCAAGGCTTTGCTTGCTACATTAATTGAAGGGTTTTGAAGAACATATTTCTCCATCATGCTCTCCTTTAATGATTTGTTAGTTCAAAAGTAAGTAAAAAAAGCAAAAAATTTAGCAAGAAAAAAAAATGGTCTTTTTTTTGGTAAATTTTACAAAATGAAGTATGAACACTTTTTACCAATATTCTTTGTGATAAATTTAATAAGTTCCTCCTGAATTTAGCAATAATTTTTTTTTTCAAAAAGGTCGTAATATCAGAAAGCCGGTTAATTTATAGTTAAAAAATTAATATCTGAAATTTGTTATTGATGCGGTCAGTGAAATTAGAAATGTTCTGATTCTTTGTTTACTTTTGTTTACTTTTAAAATATTTCTTTTACAATATTGTTTTTTCAAGTTGTTGGTTTTTTCTAAATTTTATTAACCAGTATCTTAACAATAACGATTCTTCAACGGCTTTTCATTATTTTTTATATTAAAAGAATTTTTATGAGCTTGTGACATCATTTAATAAGTTACAGACAATGAAATAAGCTCCATTTACTGCTTCACGTTATTGAAATTTATGTACGTGAATGTAAATTTTTTAATGTTAATATTTTTACTTGAACTAATCTAGTGGCAATAATTTAACATATGTAATTATACCTGTATGGTTATGTAAATTTAACAAAGACATTACGAAAAATTATTTTTTGGTTATGAAATCTATAAATACTAATTTTTTTCAATCATAAGCAAAATCATCTAGCATATTTTTTCAATTAAGTATACCGTAAAATCCGGTGTATAGCGCGCAATTATACTTTCAAGCTGCATTTTAAAAAAAAAAAATGTAGCTATATTCACCATATAATGCGCGTCCCACTTTTTTTACAAAAGACCCTGAAATGTACTATTGCAATGATCTTATATTTTGAAGTCATTTATTCGAGATACTAACCCAAGTTTTTGAAAAACAGTATACTTCTAGAACTATAAACCTTTAATTCATAAGAATGTCATTTCTTTAATAAATAGTATTTCAATCATGTAAAAGTCGATTTTTTTTATTTTTAAAGCTATCATTTTTATACCCGGCGTATGTCGCACACTCATAAATTTCAATCTCATTTTTTTTTGTGTTAAAAGTGCGTGCTATACGCCGGATTTTACGATACTTTTCCTTGCTAATTCCAGTTCTGAAAAGGAAAAAAAAAAAAAAAGAGAAAAAGTAACTTCTACGATTACATTGCGCCTACTCGAATAAATAAATTATTATGGGTATATCCAGATTCATTCAAATTTCTCAAAACTATTGTTTAAAGAAATTTAGATATATTAAAAAATTTCTTATTACTATCGGAGGTCATCATTATAATGTAAAAAAGTCTAAACAGACAAATGAAATTTTACCTGTATTTCGAAAAATTAAATCCTTATGATACCTACAGAAGAATTTCATTAGTTAAAATAGCATAAATGGTGAAATGGAAATATTTCTTCTTAAGTGTCTTAAGATTTGTGCTACTATTTTTAATAAGTTAATCATTGGAAAATCCTCATTGCAATTAGAGATACTCAAAACTATTGATAATCACTATCAAAATACCTATTTCCTTGTACATTATAAATTTAATTTGATATCTTCGTTAAATATAAAAATTACTTAATTTAGATTATCCAAATTATTTTAATTTATTCAAAATGTATGAATAATTAAAAATACAAATGAAGTTCCAAACATTTTTACAAGTACAGTATTCAATTGATTTGAATACTGTACTTGAATATCATATGAAAGTGGTGATTTCGAACGCTAATTAATGGCCGAAGAACTGAGAGGCTTAAAAAAATGATCTGTTATGTTAAGTAAAACCTTTACCAGGAAAAACAAACTCATTATGTTACAGCTGCTTTAATTACACATTTAAGCCTTTAATTAGTTGAACGCAGAATCAATCGAATCCTTTATAAATCAATCACAGGGATTAAAGTTATTATGCTTTTAGTGTTTACACATTTATGACCAATTACATCGCAATGAAAAAAAGATTATTCTAACTTAAGGCCAAGCGATTAAAAGAAATAAGTTTCTGTAAATTTATTTAATGGCAACTAAATCATGAAAGAAATTTTTTTTATAAAACAGGGTCTAGCATACTATTGTTTTCTAAACGTTATTAACGAAACATAAAACAATCAAAAAATTTATTATTTATTAATGGATATCGGAATAATCATCCGAAAACTACTTTAATTCATTCTAAAAGGCTAATTTTTTTAAAAAAAATATACATTCATTTTTAATATTAAATATTATTTTAAATGTCATGGAAATTATTCTCGTTGTGTTGTTTCTGATGCCATCTGATTGACGATGTTAGGTTGAGGCACGCGAAATACATCATGTCAGTATCCGTAGTTTTGAGCACCATGCAGATGATAGTTCGATTTGGCTAGGTTCCAACCAAATTTTGAGGGAGAGCATTCTGTGAGTGGTCAAGAGTCTCTCGCCTCTCTTCCTCTTCTACCGATCCCTCGACGAATATCTTTCTCAAAGAATATTTAGAGTGCATTCATGCCACACAGACACTATACATTTGCCACATCCCTGCCTTCTCCGGGATTCGAACTCAGACCCTACGGCAAAGCAGCCAGGAACTTATTCTTATACAGTGGCAATCATTATATGTGTGGTTTCTTTTATAAATGATATTAATGACAAATTTTTCATCTGAAATTGGTTCCAGAAATGTCATTAAAAATTTTAAGCGCCGTTAACTATTTGTCAATTCATCCTTTTTTGACCATTTAACGATAAGAACAAATTTATTTGAAATCAAAAGAGATGTTTTTCAATTTTAAAAAAAATGTTGCTTGAAAACAAATAATATGAAAGCATTTTCACACTTTCCCCGATGTAGTACATAACAAAACCCTGCCTCAACCTCTCATCGTATATTAACTTTTTCAAACGCAGCCAATTCCATTAATCGAAATTCTTCCGCTGATCCTTAAGAGCCTTTGAGAAGAATGGACCACCAGAAATAAACCGGATGCTGAAAGCGGAAGTGAGAAATAAATAAAAACTTTCGTAACGGTATTCCGCAATAAAACGGTTGATGCCAGAAACGCATCAATGAATTCGAAAGTAAATAGACGTTGTTCTCAACGCACTTTTTGTTTTGCGCGTTTCTGAAGCAGCCAATACTATAATTAACGGTCACTCTTGCTACTTTTTGAAAGCGATTCAGGTTACTAGAGTAAATTTGATACGGAATGAGAAAAATGGTATTTATGTAATAGATTTTCAGTATTTCAATAGATCTTTTGAATTTAATTACACTGTGGGAATTTTTATTATTACTTAACATTGTCTGAGCAATGAAGGGGAAAGTAAAAATGCACTCTTTTTCCCTTGGATAGAGAGAATTTATTAATCAAAAATATCAATGAAGGAACTTTAATATACCGTATATAACGGCGCATAACGCGCACTTTTGAACATTTAAAAAAAAGATTAAATTTACGAGTGCGCGTTATACGCCGAGTAACTTCAAAAGTTGAGGAAGAGATGAGTAAAAAAAAATTTGACTTCTACATAAATCGGCATATTGTTTATTTAAATGAAATGACATACCTAATGCTGTAGTTCCAGAAACATACTGCATTTTCAAAGCTTGGGGTAATACCTCGAATAAATAACTTCAAAACATAAAAGCCTTGCAAACATACTTTTTTGGTTCCTTCGTAAAAAAAAAAAGAGGGTACGCGTTATACGGTGAATATAGCTAAAAATTTTTAAAAAAAATGTCGTTTGAAAGTATAGGCGCACGTTATACGCCGTATTTTACGGTAAGTCTTGAAATAAAAGTTCAAAAAGACTGTTAATGTTGCAAAATAAAACTGTTTGTGTATTAAATGGAGAAAAAGAATAATACCATGATTTGAAATACATCAGTTCAGTGACTACACTATGTTACCAGTCTCTTACTTAAGGTATCTGACTACCCTAAAATTGTAAGTTTTGCCAAAAATTGACAAATTTTTTTTATGATTTTATTTTATAGGCCATCTTATTAGCTTTATAAAAATACCAAGTTTATTATTTTCCGTTCACTAGAACGAGAACTACAAGTGTTTTAGTAAAAGCAGATGCCATTACCTTAAGCAAGATATATGTCATACTTTAAAATGCATTTTACTCGAAATATGTTTTTTTTTAAATTGCTCAAACGGGGCCAGCGATTGCTGAAAAAGTTTTGAAAATAATTAACTGAAATCTTTTATGTGTGTTTTGTATAATTGAAGAAGTGTTTTAACCTTCACACACACACATACACACACACACACACACACACACAGGTTTATCAATCACTGTTTTATAACAAAATTTACAGGCCCTTAATGTGAATATAATCACTGTTTTTTTAAGCAATTTCATATAACAAAGATAAAGTGCTCTAGTTTTTGTAAAAATAAAACTATCTCTTATCCTGAAAGTCATTTCAAAAATGAATAACATAGCAACACATCAGTATTCAAAAATTGAAAATCTGTTCATACTTTTTTGGTACAGAATGGGCCACGTTTATGTTATTTTTTTGTTGTTGATTTTTATCTATTTTTTCCCATTTTAGCAAGAATAATTTCTTTTTCTATTCTTAAGTTTAGCATATTTTTCTTAAAATTTACTAAGCAAATCTAAAAACAACAAAAAAATCCCCGTACCTCCATTTTTTTTTTTTAAAAAAAGTTGTCTCAAGTACCTTAGACTATCTAGATACCTTAATCTCAAATAACAAAGTATAATACGGTTATAATAAATAACATAGTAAAAGTGAGTAAAATAAAATACACCTATGTGAGAGTTTTAAAAGAATATGTGGTCCTTAAGTATAAAAAGAAAACAAAACCGAAAATGTATTTGATGGATAGTTATGTTAAGAGGCACGCCTCTGAAATAAAATGGCAGCGACTTTTTTATTTATTTTTTTAAGAATCTAGCCTCGGCCATTTACACCAATCCGCCTCCACTATTCTCCGTTCCTGCACATAATACATAAATATTCTATGCTTGAATTTTAAAAAAATGTCACGTAAGCAGAAATATTTGGATAATAAGCAGATTCACGAAACCTTTGCATCATCGGATATGTAAAACTATATCGCAATTACTGTTCCTTAATAGCATTAAAATGTACATGTATTTATTTTTATCAATTCGATTTTTTTAATTCTTTTTTATAATCATGCTCTCTTTACCTTTCAAAACGCTCATCATTTAAGAAAATAAAGTCCCACTTTGAAAAGCATTTTGATCCGAAGCTCAAATGACGAAATTTCACTAAACAGAACAAAAAATGGGCATAATAATACAGTTTTTCAAAAGAGATGAAAAAGTGATAAATTAAATGCAAAATATTGTTGAAGTAAAACGGCAATAAAATATTATACCAAAAAGCGGAACAATAATATTTGTCCTTTGGAGTAGATTAAAAAGTGATTGAACTTTAACTCCACTTTACTTTTAGACTAATAAGAAATATAAATATAAATGTTGTAATAAAATCACAGCTTATAACACACTCCAAAATAACACATCAATATTAGAAAATTTATTTGTTAAAAGCTTTACAAATCCTGTGTAACAGTTTTTCAAAATTATATATGCTAATGCCTGAAGGAAAAATAATCTGAAGACTAAGAATCTGCTAATCTTTATTGATGTAAACGTCAAACTAGACATCTATAAATATTTAATGAAGCCATAACTTACGGAGTGTACCTTATTCTCTCTCTCTCTTTTAACATCCTCTCTCTTTTAGAGTCAAAAGTATATTGTTTGTGCTGCTTCAGTTGCTTACAAAAAGGTTAATTCAAACTTCTCTATTATCATCTTTTATTTTATTGTAGAGCCTTGATGACAAGAACTGCAAAAGTCTCTCGTTGTTTGCTTGGTTGTTTGTCTGGTGATTAACCAATCGAGATCCCATTTCGAAAAGCAATTAACAACGCTTAATGACAATTTTCTAAATGATCTCTTGTCTGTTTCTTTTGTAGTCAAACTGAATTAGGAGCAATAGTAAGAACGCGACCTAGAACCGCGGCGTTCCAGATCCGTTCATGTGTTTCCATATTACCAATAACTTCCTAATAAGTACACAAAAAAGGAAAGGGAGAGGATGAGTAGGGTTTTGTGCGATTCACAGTTTTCACTTATTATTTTGTTTAACAATAAAAAAGAACAGGTTAAAAATGAGATTACTTCGGCTGACTGAGCATCTGAAAAGTTGTAAGCGTCTTCGTATAATTAGGCGTCCTATATTTAACTTTGTATCGAAATTCGCATTCTGTCAGCGCTCTACTACTTTTGTTCGTATTAATTACTACAGTTGGCAATCCTTATAAATTTAATTTACGACAAAATTTTAACGAAAATTTGTACTATTTATTTATTGTTAGGAAAAAGAATTGGTTTTGAAAGAATTTTTGCTGTGTTTAGAGCAACTGTCGAGAAATTGTTGTCCGTGAAATATTTTTGATGGTGCGCAGAAAAAATGAGACATCGTATTTTTAAGAAGATTCAGTTTCAAAAATGACGAATAGCTAAACGTTTGATGGAAAATGGATTACACTTTTTTAAATTTTAGCGAATAATTTTTGCGAAATTTCTGCCAGTGTATCAAGCGACATTTGAAAGTGAGAATTGGTAACGTGGTAAATTGACGGCATAATGCTTCAATGTGTTGATATTGCTTGGCGTTAATGTTGTGTTCTTGCTTACAGTGAAGTTCCTTTTCAATGGAATGGGTGTGTAAATAGAGACGTAAGTATGACAATATAGTCATAGTGGACAATCATATTAGTGGTCTATCAAATATAAAATGATACCTTTAGTGCTTCTCGAAATTCTAAAGGTTGGCAACCGCTGGCTCATAGTACAATACTATTTTTCAATTATAGAAATTATTTTGTGGGAAGTATTTTTTAATCTACTTCTAAAATATTTAGAATACTATTTTGCTAGGAGAAACTGATTTTAAATAAAAAAAATAAGGTAATTAATGTTAATATTATTTACCCTTATTTGATTTATGTTGATTATGTAGTGTTATTTATTTCCATGTCTTGTATTTCAAATAAATAGTAAAGTACATTCAACTTTCCAAAATAAATATTTACTAGAAATGTTTTTTTAATTAGGAAGTAAAGTTTTATTCATTTTTTTAATATATATAAAAAAATTCATTTCATGAGATAAAATTTCATGACAAAATACTTTAAAAACATTGATTTATTCCGAGAGGATAATTGCTAAGCATTATCTATTACTATTTAATTACAGATTTTAGACTAATGTATTTATCTAGTTATTCTGAATATTGTATAAAAATTAAAAAAATTAATAATATAATGAACAATGTTAATTCTTACTTATTTAGAGCATTAATTTTATAATAAATTTAAACAAAATGTTTAACTTATGCAAGCGATGAAAGTCAATACATTATTTCTATTATATCTAATAACTAGCTTAATAATTGTTTTAAGTAACAAGATACATATGTATAATATTTTATATTAATGTTAACATTTAATAGTATATGAAAGTCAATCTTCATAAAAAAAAATTAGAACAAATGTCTGATTATGAAATGATGAACAAATGAAATTGATTAAAGGATAAGTTTGTTTCTTATGTTATTAGTATTAAATTTAAAACATTTGGACGTATATAATACATTCGGAGTCTCTCTAATTATACAACGTAATTGTATAATTAGCAACTGTTGCACGAATTTAAAATTATTTTTAATCTAAACTGAAACTAATGAATTTATTTTATTTTGATATTTTTGTACAAATGTTATTGATTTTTAGCAATTTTATAAAACAGTTTTTGCTGTTGTTGTTGTTTGTTTGTTTCGAGTCTAAATTATCCTCATGAATTTCATTTAAAAAAACTCCAAGTATTCAAGAAAAAAATATTTTACTATCATATATGAATGAAGTAAATATAATGTAATATGTAATTAAACATACATTTTTGAAAAAATAACATTAGAATCTATTTATTTTAAAAACACGTTATATTATAGAAATTTATATTCTTGATTATATTTTGGTATACGATCATTTCTTATTACTATCGCAATATAAATCATAGATAATAATTATAATCACACAGAAATCCTACAATGTAAAGGTCGAAAAACATACCAGTTAACCTAATTAAATAGCGCATAAATCAAGCCAATAGCAACATCTGTTGGTAATTTACTCACGTCTTTAACAACTCTTTATACACAGCGAATTGATAACTGATTAATTATAAGACCAGTGTTTTTAATCCATTTTCTTATTGTTAAGATATTACTTTCGTCCTGGAAAAGGACAGATGAAAGTCAAATGTTATACCCAAGCTCTAAAGAACTAAATACCGATAAAAGTATCAAACTGTCAACTAATCATAATTAATTTATATTAATACAAACACCGAACTGATTAGAACCAGAAAAAAATCATTTAAATTAATTAAAACATGTCAATTTACATACGGAAGAGACGAATGCAAAAGGCTCACTTCAGCAAACTTCAGAGTGGTTTTTGCAGTTCAAAGGTAAATTCAAAAGATAAAAATAAATATGTAAATCTAGGATTAACCATATTTAGGCAACTAATTAACTCATGTTAATTAGTTTCTAAAGTTTACCAACAATGAAGAAAATATCATAGAAATTAATTGATGGTAAACCTCACTGTGTACTCATTTTGTCCTTAATTTTACAAATCTAGTTCTCTGTAACATGTTCTCAAGTAATTGGAAGTGTAGTGCAATTTAGTATCTAGAATATCATCGTGGTTTTATTTAAATTTGCCTACCAACAATTTCTTAAATTAAATTTTAGTACATAAAATTAAATCTGGATTAATACACGAAAATAGACAATTTTTATCCAGCTGCTTCTAAATTCCTTCTATTTTAACATTGCGAAAAGTTAAATTAGTTATTTTAATTGAAAATTAAGAGTTTATGTTTATAGATATCGCTTTCAAAAGTTAACATAAAGATAAGGGGTAAACATTCTACTTTTTAATAGAATATTTTAGGTTAGAAAAGATAAACGATTGTAAAGGCTTTAATTAATTTTGATCAAATATATTTAATTAATTTGGATGGATTAGCCTTTTTTTAATGTATGATTTCGATTTGGAGTTTAATTATTATAATTCATATTCCATGGATATTAGTTTTTGTGAATTTGTATGCTCACTTTTTCATATACTACAGCTATTTTAATTTATTATCTTCTTTAATCTGTTGTCGTAAGAGTAAGAGTTAAATTTTAAAAAAGGTAACACAGCATTTATAATCCGTAATTCAAATGAAAAGAATAAAAAAAAAAGAAAATAAATAAACAAAGATCTATTAAATTCCTATTTAAATTTAATAATTTATTCAATTGTCGATTTGATTTTTTTTTATCTTCGAATTGAAGATGTCTGATATATTTTTTATTTTGCAAAATTATATGAAAACAATTGCCGTAAAATCCGTGCACCTATACTTTCAAGCTGTAATTTTTAATTTTTAGGTATATTCACCGTATAACGCGCAAAAGAATGCCATTTTTTTTTTTTAAAAAATAAACATTATTCCAATGTATCTAAAGGTTTAATTTTTTTCTATACTCATATTTTCTTATTTTTGAAGCTCTCATTTTTATATACGGCGTATCACGCGCACCCGTATAATTCGATCTTATTTTCGGTGTTAAAAGTGCCTCGTTATACGCCGTATTGTACGGCACCTTGATTGTATAAAAAAATAAATCAATAATTCACTATATCTTAAAAACCTTATTCATTAAAGTATTTCTAGTTTCTTTATGAAGATTCTTTTAAAACAATAAACACGATAGGTCAACATATCTAACAAACAAAACATTCAAGAACTTGGTAAAGAATACTTCAAATAACTGAAAGAAATTCAAGGTATAATTTCAATTATTCCATATCGGAGTCAAAACCCAAAGCCAAACTCTTTTTCATAAATACACATAAACACAAGTTCATTTTGAACGAAATCTTATTTTTCCTATAAGGCCATATCCTTGTTCCATAGTCCTCCAGCATGTTAGCAGTTTCTTTTGAAGTCTGACCTCGCGTCCATTGCATAACTTTGCAAACAGTCCCTCACACACCAACAAGACGGAACAGCATATCCTTTGTGAAACCGTCCATTGTTAGAACCCTTGTGTATGTCCTCTCGCAAACATATTAAAACTGAACTGTTTACATTCTTCACCCATAAAAGAGCTCTTCTGGCAGGGGTATTGTAAAGTACCTTGCCGTCGACCCCCCTCGCTTTGTTCGAAAAACGAGGCACTGGAGCGTGTCTGGAATGGAAAGCGCGTGCGAAGAGTGTGGTGCTGTCCGACGAAGATTAAGTATCGTTTGGTAGGAAAAACCCTTGTGAAAAATTATGACGGTCCACTCTTTTTTTGGTTCTTTTTGTTGACAAACTAATGTTCGCTTTCTTATTATTGAAAAGAATTGTTTTCTTGTTTCGTAAGTAATTTTTGATGTGAGAGTTGCTTAGACTATACATATTAATCCTTGATGGAATTTTCTTTTTTAAAAAGATTTATATTGTTGACATTTGCTTATTCATGCTGGTCACAATCAAAATTATTGAGCAGTATAACTTTTAATGATTCTACTGTTTAAGAACAGATAGTAGTATTATTTTCTTCAAAAATTAAAACTGTTTATTTTAATCACGTATTTAGAATTCTTATTTCTATAACTTGTATAAATATCCATTTGAAATACAATGCCTTACGAATTTCTCAATGCATTTAATAATTCATTTTGTTGTTGTTATTATTGGAAACAATTATAAAATCCCCATGCACCACAAAGTACTTTACAGAAGTAAGCATTAATCCCACATTACAAAGACTTTCGAGTTAGGAAGGATGGCAAATATTTACAATAAATTCAACAAATTCACAGAACTTTTTAAAAGCACTTCTGGTGGGAATAAATTGTTGAAAATTATTTCCACTAGAAGACCAGATTACCAGATTTTTTCTCTTTTTGTTAAATTTTGTTTGAAATCATTAGCAGTTATATTTCACAGTCAAAAAGGTATATTTTGCCGCTTTAGATTTAGATTTCTTTTTTAGTCTTAAAAATTAAAGTGTATTCCAAAAGATTCGTATAAAAGTGATTAATTTAGAAGGACAATCAAACTTATTATAAAGTATCGATAAGTAGGTGTTAGTAGTTGGTAAGTAATGCTTATCAAACCTGTTATCCAAGGATTTTTACCAAATATTTAAAATTGTTCTTAACTTTTAATCCCTTCATTCAGCATATAAACAATGAAAAAGTTGGATACTCCATTCTTATATATTTTCAAATAATACTGTTATTTCAATTTCTTTATTTCTTTTCTTTTTGACGTAGCCTTAAATTCTGAATAATATTTTTTTTAAAAATAGTTATTGTGTGTGACTATTTTACTATAAATACTCGATCAAAATAATGCAGAGGCACTTGAGGGAAAAACAGTTTTAAGACATTGATGAATGAATAATTAAAATTCAAAGAATAATTTCTTAAGAAATAAATTACCAGTTTTTCACTTAAAAGATATTTGAATTTTTTAAAGAAAATATGGTAATTGAATGTTAAGCCAACCTCTCTATTGAATAGACAGTACAATTTTCTGTTATAAATAATTCGTTGAAAATAAGGAAGAGGAAATTCAAATCGCTCCGCAATCGACTTGATCCTATCGAACAGCTCGTGGTAATACATAATGGTCGTGACAAAACTCCGAAAGAGAGTTTTGATTGATAACTATCTTATAAAAGTCACTCCGGGGTAGGAGAAACTTTCAGACATTATTAATCATTAAAATTTCGTTGAAGGTGATGTAGATTATAACATCCGAATTGCGTAGGAGAAACGAGATGAATGTAGTTATTTTTTAACCTACTTTGTGTAATAAATTGCTCTCAGATTCATCCATGGTGCACACTGGAGTTCACGAGTATTCGACAGCTACCATCTGATATGAGAGTTGAGCGTCTTTAAAATATTAAAAATATTTTTTCAAAGGAAAATATTGAGAAAATGAAATTTCGTGTTATGAAATGTGTGTGTTTACTTTTTCTTTTTCAAAGTATTAAAATTTATCAAAACGCTATCGGTGAATCGTTTATACTTTGTTTTAAGCTTATATTTTCAAATTATTTTTGTGTAATGTTTGTATTTTATTTAATTTTAACTTTTGATGTGTAACATCTTTACTCTCGGTTGCTGGATATTTGTGGGAGTGATTTCGTGAAAAGGGACGGAAATGCGTAACAGGAAGTCGGGGAAGCGCGCACTGTTTGATTTGACCAATCAGCGCGCTTGGTGGTGTCTCGTATCGGGGTCCAACTCTAGTAGCAATTAAGCCGCCAGCCTTCCGCACATACCAGCAAGTCTAATAAGACTTCCAGAATAATCTTGCGATTCTTACGCTCAAATGTCAAAGTCTCAGGGCTCGTTGTGTGTGAAATCTGAGGATATATTTATATATGTGTATATATATTAATAATTATATTTCCTGTTAAGCGTCTGACAAAGCTCATCATTCTTAAAAAAAATACGAGTAAGTAATATGGAATTTGAATAAATATTTAAGTGCGTATCATTTTCATACTTTGAGGTTAATTCCTGTGGCTGTCAATATAATATTTTTAATTGTGATTAAAAAATATTTCTCGATTAAAAAACAAACTAATTAAGTAAACGGGTATTTTTGATTTTTTCTAATATATTTCATAATCTTTTATTTGTTTTTACTGTGAGGAAATACATCTTCAGGTGTTATCAATACTATTTTGTCAATGGGGAGGCTTAACAGCTCCTCTGGTTTTTTAAATTATTATTATTATTTTATTTTTCTAAGGAAACAGCGGGAAGAAAATTATTAAAGAAATAAAAATAGCATCGAAATTAAAATCCAGTTACCTTTTATAAATAATTATTTTTATGTATAGGTTATAAAAGAATGTAGGTAAGTACTTTATAAAGTTTTTCAAGTAAAGTAAAAGATAAAAAACAACTCATTTGTATAGTATAAATCAGGAGTGGACAATTGTCTTAGATGAAACGACGCATTGTGGGAGAGGAGGTCACAGAGTATCACACCTTTTCAAAATGATTCCATTCATTAGATAACTTTGTATCTCAGAAAAGATAAAAAACTGTACCATATAAAAATCAATAAATATGTTAAATAAGAGAGTGGCAGTTTTATTTCATTTATTTTTTGTTCTAATATCATATCATATATAGCTGTTAGTACACAACTAAATTTAAAACCAGCTCAAAAAATGAGATTAATGCACCCTATCAAACTTTTCTACTAGCTCTTTTTTAAATCAGGAGGAAAATTGCTTGTTGAAGTTCTTATCTCAGGCTGCAAGTTTAAAAGTTAATGACAACCATCTTGTAACTATATTTATTCTGGTTGATCTTCATGCTAGAAAAATTTTCTGTCAATCCTGGTGGTTTGCTTGGCTACAGCGGACTTATTTAGAGCGGACACATAACTTTCGTGGTCTTTGAAACTCATCGTGGTTAGAGCGGACACATTTTTCCCTCCATCTTAGAACAGATTCGATTATCGAATTACAAGGATTAATCCATTTTTGCCAATCAAATTTGATTATTTGTATTAAATTGTTAAGATATTATAGCGCAAATACATTTTAAACATAGTGAAATGTAATAAAAATAAAAACTTTCAGAAATATTTAAAAATTAATAGTAAGTAACAATATATAATGAAGGGTATGAACGAATTTCAGGAATTTTGAGGAAAACTGTATTTTAGAGTCAAATAAATTTTTGAAGAGATGCAATTGCCATAAAATTAATTAGTTTCCTTAATGTAAGTAAAAATAAATACTAGAAGTAAAATATAAAAGATACAAGTAAATAAAAGAAAATTAAATACAAGTAAATAAATACTAACTAACCTTTATTATAAAGGCATAAATATCATTAAAAATTGGATTTAGTCCAACCTAGTTACAAAACTTAAAGATTTTAGACATTTTTCTAAATTTTGCTGGATGTTTCGAATTTTTTCTTTTAGAATGTTTTTAATTTTTTGATCCACAACTATACATATCCTTCATTATACTGTTAATTACTATTGATTTTTAAATATTTCTCTGAAAGTTTTTATTTTTTATTACATTTCGCTATGTTTAAAATGTATTCTACTGCAATATCTTAACAATTTAATATCAATAATTAAATTTGATTGGCAAAAATGTATTTGTCCTTGTAATTCGATAATCGAATCTGTTCTAAGATGGAGGAAAAAAATTTCCGCTCTGACTACAATGAGTTTCAAAGTGTCCACTCAGACCACGAAATGTTATGTGTCCTTTCTAACCACGTCCGCTGTAGCCCCGCCACCGTCCTGGTGGGCCGCAAAACAACTCTTGCGAATCAATGTTAGAAATTTAAGTTAAAGAAAAAAAATTTGAAATTATTAACTTGATAGCAAATTATCCGATTGACGTATTTTTTTTATTTTTTAATACACTACTCCGTTGTCTTAGCGAATTGTAAAAAGAGTATAGTTACTATACAGAAGTTAACTGCGCTTAACTTCGTTTAATATCTGATTATATAATTAATATATTTTTAGATACAAACAAAAAACTACAATAAAAATGTAATCAATGATGGAATGCAAATAACCGAATAGAATTTTCGCAGCCAAATTTACATTGATTAAGGACTGCGTTGACAGATGGAATTCAAAGGAATGCAAATCTTCATGGTAAAAAAAAGTAATAGCTATTTATCAGTGGATGAATAATTTTGCAAGTCAACGACAAGGTCATTAATTGCAGTGAACGACAAGGAGGAATTTGAAAACATATTCCCGGAAATCAATTTTATTCTGATTTTCTGCTGTCATTGGCGGGAAAACCTGAATTCCTTTTCCAGCATAAATGAAATATATGCCATCCTATTTCCTTAGCTTTTGTAAAAAGCAGTTAAAGACAGTCACAAGACATGATGGCACATTTTAAATTCAATTTCAGCTACAGGAAGGAAGGCTTATTTCAATGGATGAAATATTAAAAAAAAATTTGTATTTAACTGTTTTGTTATATCAATAAAATACTTTCATTTAGAGCTGAAAAGACAAACAGTCATTCCATTTGGAGCAATATTTGTCCCTGACATGAAAAATTCCGTTAAAGGAAGAAAAATCTTCTTGTTAGGGAATCTTTTCAATTGGAATACAACATTATAAGGACGTTAAATTATTATTTAAAATGCCGTGAACGTTTCGATCTCAGAATCAAATTTCTAATATCTTAACATGCAGAGTTAAATAAAAGGTACTGCTCTTTTAAATATTTTTCTAGAAATTTCTCTTTTTTGGTAGTAAATATTTATTTAAATAAATACAACCTCTCTCTCTTCTCAAAACACGCACACACAAATATAAATTTCATAAAACGTAGAAATAATGGTTTAGTATAAGTAACTCTTTTATAAATCAGGAGAATTCTAAAAATTAGAACTTCAAACATGAAGCCAATTAAAAGATACTAAGAAAAAGTCAACAGATCAAAACGCAAAACTATTACATATTTCTAAAGCTGTCACAGACTGAGGGCTTTGATGTAGGGTTAAGATGGCTTTATAGGTTCCTAACTTTTCTTTTCAACAGAATAAATAAAAATATATACGTACAACTTATTATAGTAATTAAAAGTAAAGAGAAAGAGAAATAATAAAAATCCATATTCGGGTAGCAAAATATTAATCATTTCAATGAAATGGCAAAGAATATTATGAATTAATTATTAAATAAAATAATTTTCTTTTACTTTTGATAATGGTTATGAAAGTTGATTAATTTTTATTTAATATATATTTGTTACAATAAATTATCAACAAAACTGAAAAAATTAAATAAAACTTATGGTGAACGAGATTTAAAAAAATAGCAAAAATTAAAGCCAAATTATTTTTATTAATCTACATCGAATCGCAATCGATTTCAGTTCATTTTCACTTATATGAAATAAATAATAATCAATTCAATAAGTAGTGATAATTGATGTAATTTTAAAATTAGCAATTTACAAACGCATTTCGACAAATAAGTCAGAAAAACTTTCCCGTAAATACGTATTCAAGGACTTAGCGGAAACTGGAAAAAAATCATTCTCTCATGAATTTTTTTGCTCATTATACTTTTGAATAAGATTAAAGATTTTTTAAAAAAAATTCAAATTTAAATAATGAGATTTTCTTTCGTTCTAAAAATTAATCTTATTTTTCTAAAGGTATAATTAAAATTCCTCAAAAATTTTCATCAAGAGTCAGAATATTTTACTCAGCTATGACCAATAGTATTTTGTTTTTATCATTTTTGAATGTAATGGAAACTTTTTGTAATGAATAAAATCTAATTGAACATCAGTTTTTCAAGTCAAAACAAGCTAATTTAAAAAAAAAATAGCTTGAGGTTATGAAGCAAAAAACGATAGACATATTAACATTGAAATATACTGAAAACGAAATTAAGAAGCAAACATCAGATCAATTCTTTTGGCATCATCATTGATATCGTTTGCATTAAAAATCCATCAAAATTAAAATTTTGTGATCTTTTGAAATTATTTTGATTTTCTCTTTCTTATTATTTTCGAAATAAATATTCATACTTTGATTACTCCGGAAACATTCAAAACATTAAAAATCTAATGTTAGTATGGAATTTTTTTTAAAAATGAAAAAATGTACGGAAATTTTACATAATAATAATATAAATTTTATCATTTATGTAATTTGTTTTAAAAGTCAATATGATTTTGCTTAAAAAATTAAAGTTCTATTTTGTATTTGTGTGGATAAGGCTCTAGAACATTTTAAAGACCATTTCTTTCATTACTTTCTAATATCTCTGCTTAAAAATGTGTTGTAGTTTAAATGTACTTAATAACATTTTAATTTAAAATTTTCAACAAAATTCAATTTAAGGCAACTAATAAAAAAATGAAAAGTTTCCACCTAAGTAGGAATGTTTAGTTTAAGCGGCTAAAAAAGCGAAATTTGAAAAATAAAATATTATTTTCCAAATTATTAATTTTATTTTATCACAAAAATATTCAACATTAAATTACTTTCTGAAATTTTTAACACATTGTCTAACAAATTATTCAAGTTAAAATGTTAAGCAAGTATACAAATGTTGCAATATAATTATATAATGCATATTTGAACAATACATTTATCATATAGTGTATATGTCATTATATATACAATACTTAGATTAAATGGGAAGGTTGTGGAAAAACAAGCAACGTAATTAGGCAGTTAGTTAAAAAACTTTTAAAAACTTGATAATTACCACATTTTTCTTAAATATTTGAATGAAAAAAGTACATCATATTCAACAATAATTTCCATTGCATAAAATAATACCAAGCACAGTTTGAAAAAATATTTATCTTCAAATTCTTACTACTTTCCTTTGGTAATTTCATCCATTATTTAAAAGTTTAACCAGCACTTCCAAATCAATTAAATTGTTGAAATGGAAATCATTATACGATAACGGGAAAAAAATTCTATAAAAATTGTCTCTAAAAAACGAAATTTTTATAGGCTTGGAAAAATACATTTCCACTTTTTTTTAAATATTTTAGAATACTTAATGATTACTAATGTAATTTATCGTCTTACTATATTGTATAGAATGAATCTTGCTTGTGTAAAAGATTACGGTAAGATGATAAATGCTTTGAATATAAGTTATTACGACTCCCTGTATTTGTATAAGTTGTAGATGTTATTTCTCTAATTTTTCTGTTTAGTTTGGAATTTTATGTAATTAAAAAAATTTTTTTGTTCTTACGTATTATTGCAACCTATTGTCGACATTATATGGAATGAAGCCCCTGGTTTGCATTTCAGCACGTAAGACACATAGTAAATCTGGGTTGCCAACTTGGCGAGTTATTAATAGATTTGGCAATTGTTGCAATAATACGCAAGGGCCAATTTTTTTCGTTATGCATTGTGAAAAACTTATGTGTAATGCACATTATTATTAAACAACAAAAAATTGAAAAATACGCGTCCTTTCTTGTAAAATAATAATTATTATGATGAAAGAAAAAGAAATTTTTATTGCACTTTACCCCCCCCCCCAAAGTGTTATTTTTTTATTAGCTTATATAATGCATTAAACTATATGCATAAATCTATTTAACTTAAAATAATATTTCTTTTTTTATTCCAGTTCATAAATTATATATTATATAGGCTTAAGCAAAGAGGGGGAAGGAAAAAAAGAGGAAGGTTAAAAAAAATCTTTCTTCCAAAAAAAATTAGATAAACATGATCGATATCAGCACTCTCGCTCATTTTCGTTTTCATTTTGAAATCTAAATAAGGGGGAAGACTAATTATTAAGTTCAAATTGTGAAACTCTTTTAATCTGATTTCTAATGCATCAAATTATAATTTAACATGTCAGTTTCCCACAATTTGATGAAGCACTGTAGTTCTTACACATACCTTAAAGTGTGCTAACTGCCTCTTTTATTACATGATGGATCAGATAAATAGGGTCGTTTCCATCATGATTTTTAGCGAGTGTAAAGGGTTAAGTAGATCATCCTTGAATCACTAAAGAGAGAATTTATTTTTAAAATTTTATTTAATTATTTTTGCAGTAATTTAATTTTTATGCATAATATTAATAATAATCATTTCAACGTAGGCTGTTTATATATAGATATTGCGTTATGTTATCCCGATCTCGTATTTTAATGTAAACAAAAACCTTGTAAGAAATGTTTTCAAGTCCCTTACACCAATCGATAGACTCTTATTCTAAATGTAATCAGGATTTGAAATTTAATATACCATTTGGATGTTACTTTGATTGATAGAACGACATTTAAATTACAATTTGAAATATTTATGAGCTATTCAAATGATTTTTTGCCACTTCACATTAAACTCTAAAACTTAAGCGTAGGACTGCCGTAAAATTGATGGTACTCTGTAATTGATTTTTTTTTGTCTGTCTCTTGCTTTTTCGTTTGGATGTTTGCTTTCTTTGAGCTGATGGAATACAAACTGATTGATTTGATTTAATCTGGAAAGTAATATTTTCTTAACTGTAAATGCCAAAACTGCATTGTCGAAATTTCTTTGATTTTTACACGGAACTTCTCCCAGGAAAAAGAGTGTAACGTCCTTTTTTTATTAAATTATTACATAAATCAGTAATGATGACTTAAAAAAATTAAGTATTGTGATGTATAACGCACACGTATACGTTCAAACTGTGTTTTGAATTTTTAGGTATATTCACCGTATAACGCCCCCCTCCCTTCTTTAACGAAGAAACATGAAATGTACAATGCTCTTATGTTTTAAAGTAATTTATTCGAGGTATTATCCCCGGCTGTTGAAAAATAATATACATCTAGAATTATAACCCTTTAAGTTCATTAGGAATGTCATGTCTTTAAAAAAAACAGTACATCAATATACGTAGAAGGGCAATTTTTTTACCCTCATCTCTTTTTTTTTAAAGTTATCATTTTTACACGCGGCGTTTGTAAATTATTTATGCACACGTAAATTTCGATCCTCTTCTTTGTGTTAAAAGTGCACGTTATACGCCGGGTTGTACAGTACCATTTATTCTGTAATCGTAGGATGTGTAATTTATTACTCAGTGTTATACATCGTATTCTCCTATATTTTCAACTATCACATCTACTAAAAAACAAGGACAAAACAGCGTGAGCGTGAGCAAAAAAGAAGAAAGGAAAAAAACCCATTAAGATAATTCCCTCTCCCTCCTCAGATCTCCTACAGATAAAATTAACAACAATTAAAGTTGACAAATAGGTTTTTGTTGGTAAAACTTCATATTTTTCAATGGGTAAATATTTTTATATATTTCTCTTTGACGTAATAAATATATATATATTACTTCACGCTTCCTCAAAACTCCTGAATGCAGCCTATGCTTTTTTTTCCAAAAAAAGTCCCATTACATAAAATCCAAGATACGGCATTCTTCATATGGTCACTCTTGCATAACTGGATCACCATCTCAAGATTCCAATAAGAAAAAAAGCCGCTGCTTGATCTAAATACCTATCCTAACAAAATGCAAATCCTCTTATGACATTCTCCCAACAGAGGTTGTCTCACTTCAAATCCCTTTCGATTGGTTACAAAGTTAAAGAATTTTACAAATGTATCAAATGACACCGCAACGTCGAAGCAATGTTTGAACCAATGAATACAACACATCATCATCGAAGGCACCACAAATTGCCTATCATCTGCCTGGGTTCCGATTCAGCCAGGTGCGTCTGATAAAGCGTGAAATTGGTTATCATTTTTTATTATTTTGTTTTTGCACTTTCTACTTTTTTCCCCCTTGGTTCTCAGTACCTTGATCTTTCCACGGTGTGAGGTCCCTTTTCAGATGTTCACAGTTGGCGATGCCACCCCAGAATGATAACGACTCATTTCCGTTATAAAAAGTCAGGATCATAAACATTGTCGTAAAAACTACAAGTCGTTAAGAGGTTTAAAGGGGAAAAAAGAATTGCTTTTGTATGCTTGTGAGTATGCTTGCGTTTCATCTACACCTTTCCTACCACCTCCCATCCCGAGCAGTTAGCAAAATTTAACTCAAATCGTATTAAGGCGTTACAGATAGGATTAGGAGTTTTGTTTTTGTTTTTAGTGATTGATGCAAGCGATAAAGGTGTGAGAGTTCAGCAGATTAATAAATTGCATTTTTAGTGGCAACGATTTCGCTATTTTCAAATTTATCTTCTTCTTCTTTTTTTTTTTGAAGGGGTAAAGTTTATTTTTGATCTTGTTCATGTTATTTTCTTTGGTTTAAAAGTCCTCCCTCTGCCCACATATATTTAAGTTTAAGCTTTTTTTTTTAAATTTTGAAATATTTGGAAAAAATCTAAAAAAAAATCCATAAATTTATTAGATTTTTTAGTAATTTTTTTCTTTGCAAACTTTCTTGTTAAAAATTACTTATTTATTCTTTTATGAAGTGCTTTGATCATTATAATTGTCCCTATAGTTCAATAATAAAATGCGAAAAAAATATGCTTAAACCACACAAAAGGAGGTTTTCCTGTTTTCCACCCCTACAGATTTTTAGCTAAAAGTTATTCATTAAAAAGTAATTTTGCGCCTTTTTTTTTAAAAAAAAGTCACTTTAAAATGTTTTGAATATTTTTTTAAAAAATCAACGAAGCCAAATTAAATAAATTTTTAAATTATGTAAATTTTATTATAAGACTTATATTGATTTAAAATTCTCCATGTTCATACTTGTGTCTATAATATCTGATTTATTAATTTAATTTTTTCGTTATAATATCTTCAGTCTAGATTGCGTCAGGGGTCTAAAGTCATCACTTAGATTTTAATGTGAAGGCACAATTGAGCCATACGAAAAATACTTTCCCTGTATCACAATACTGCCTTTGTATTGCTAGGTTGCAAATTATACTAGCATACATACTTAAATTCTGCAACGAACACCTACAGATAAGAGTATATTATCAGTTCCAATCACACACAATTGAAATCAGACACATGAATTAATCGTTTTGATGTATGTTAAATGGTTATCAGAACACAGTTTTTCTCATGATTGATAGTAAGTCAGTTGCAATATAATACGTCAGCAAGGCAGTAATACGGAGAAAGTATTCGCCGTCTAGGGATCATAACAGATTAAACTTTTATGCATTTGTAATATTGTAACATGTTGATAGGCGTAGACTATTACTTTTTATCAAACAGTATCTAAATGAGATGCATGGTGAATAATTAAAAGGCACATATCAGAATCTTATATAAATTAAGAAATATCTTGAGTTCCCTTCAAAAGTTTTTGAAGCTTACAATATCAAGAAAAGAGATCTGATTTAGGCAGAAAAGGGTTTTTTTTATTAAAACGTGAATATTTTTCTACTCTCATTTACAATTTTTAAAACAAAATATAGTAATACACAATACAAAACAATTTTTATATAAAATTAATAATTGTTCAAATAACAATAAATTAGTACTAGGGTATTGGTCAAAAGGTCAAAAAACTCATTTCGTTGTCATTTTGTGTATTCTAATGCTCCAATTCTCATATTATAAGCTATGAACACCACCCATCTTACATTGTACTTATTTCATTTTCAATAATGTATAACTACGTGTATTTTTTGTTTAATAGCAAAAATATGCATTTTAAATTGTTGGTTAAGAGATTGAATTGACCAAACAGTAACTACTTTGAGGTGCTTAAGGAAAACAAATAAGTTTGTATTAAGTATCAACTTTCATTATACTGATTTTTGAATTCCTAAACAAAGCAAATGTTTGTTAATTTTATTCTTTTCACCCAGAAGTCTTAATTTTTTTTAACACTGGTTCTGTGTCTAACGATTTAATTTGATTTTTAGTTACGACGCCCTCTAAATAAATGCTAGGGTTCTTGGTGACAGATCTCATAGTTTCGAAACTCGGTCAAGTGACGAGAACGAAATTTGATTTTGCACCCGCGTCCCTCAAACCCCTATATCACACCAAGGGGAGGACTTTGTGCCACGGCAACTTCACTACACAGCAAGTCTGATCTTGTCTAAGTTTTCTGAAGTAAAATAATAAAAAGGTATCAGTAACAAGCTGGACAGTCCTAATATTCACCATTTTTTCTTTAACACTTTAATAAATCTGACTTTGGCTAGTTTTGTTAGAATTTTTTCAAAGCTATTCTCCGAAACATAAGATCAGTTTATAATGAAATAAGCAGAAGTTTTATAGTCAGAAAAATTAGTAGTTATTTCCTTAACGAGCAATAAAGAAGATAATTTATAATTATTTACTTTTCAAAAACACTAGCTAATAAAATATTTAAGTGTCTATAGCAATGAAACATGCTTAAAAAAGTACCTCCACTTAAAAATATCTCATGGCAAAAAAACTAGCAAACCTGGATTAAAAATGAGCAAAATATGATTCAAAAAATAAATTAAATACGAGTTTAACGAATATTAGAATCGATTTTAAAATAAAATATTCAAAGTAGACATAATTTTAATCTCGGTGTAATAATTCACAGTTCATTCGTTAAATAATCCATTCATAATCAATTTGTTCCTTCGCATCATATAAATAAAGATCAGATGGAAATAGAATAATAACTAATTTAGAAATGAAAGAAAGGAAAATTTATTAAAGAAAATCCATATTACGGCTATTTAAGTCTGTAAGTAATCTCCAGCAATGAGCTTGACATATATATCAATTGAACAGAAAAATAAAACTGAAGAGATTGTTTTGAAGACGGTTGTAAACAATGTTCGCGCATTCTTAACTCAAGTGTAATTAGGTTCATCTCAAGCGTGGCGACATTTGAGATGTTAATGTCGATAAGCGTCGACGACGTCTTTCATGAAATATGGAGTCATTTTATCTGATGAAAAAGTACGACAAGCTATAAATTTTCGTTGAATGAACAAAAACCAACATTTGATGCTTTTGAGCTTATCTTGCACTATATAAGAATGTATATACACATGCATTATTTCTTACTCCGTATATACAATAGAAAACCCTCTTATATTTCAGAAAGGACTTATAATCGCAGTCGAAGGTATATTATTATTTCATCATTGAATGTATTAAAAAATAGAAATATTGAAGCGAAATATACTGAATAATACCTATTTTAGAAATAAAATACCCAATGATGCAATGTATCTAATATATAAAATTCTCGTATCACAGTGTTTGTAACCAAACTCCTCCGAAACGGTGTGGCCGATTCTTATGACATTTTGTGCGTATATTCAGTAAGTCTGAGAATAGGACGTAAACTATTTTTCATTCAGATATTGTAATTAGTTAAAAGGATATTAATTAAAAACCTTAAAACGCATAATTGTCTTAACCCTGCGCGTTATTTTTCCCGCCTAGCGTCGTGAATGAACAGAGGGTAAAATTTTTCGGTAATCTCGACGTTATTTAAACAGCCATCCGTTTTTTGTTTTTTAAATCAGACAAAAAATAATTACAGAATCGGAAAGATAATTTCTTTCGCCACGATACAGTATATTTTTTTTGCAAAATAATAATATTTTCTATTTTTTATGATTTTTTAAAATTGAGTTAAGACCGATGCGTTTTTATGAAAATCTTTTTCTAAATCGTTGTGTATGAATTTATTTTCGTGTTATTAAAACGATATTTTGTTTTAAATAAGTTCATGCGTTTTTCTTTTTGAATCAGTCATTCAAAAAATTAAATGCTAAAAACTTTTTTTCTATGATTTTTTAAAAAATACTCAAAACTTTAACTCAACATTGAATAACTTCGTCATTTATTAAAATCATCACGCGAAATTTTTTTTACGTTTATATAATAATGTTTTCCAACTTCTGTGTGAAGATTGAAAAACTTGCTGAAAAATTACGCATTTTAAATTTTTTTTTGATTTTCGTAAAATACCGTTTTTGCGAGAAGTAATTTAAACCATTTTTTTGTACATTTTTTATTTAAAAGTACTTTAATTTTGCAATTAATGTGTGAAATTTCAAAACTTTAACGTGAAAGTTAAACCCTAAAAAAAAATGAAAACTTAAAAAAAATTCTCAATTGCGTCGAGGTTACTTTGCGTTAGCTTTCTGTTTGGAAGACGGGAAAGGTTCAGATAGCTTTGAGTCTTTCACTGATGCAGAAAAAGGAAATTCCTTCATAACATTGCTATTTGCGGCGGGACGCTCATTCTATAACGCATCACAACCGATATTTTTTTTATTCTAAAAGATTGATTTATTGAAGAACAGTGGAATATAAGAAAAATATATCATAAAAAATATAAGGAAATATTCTGAAATATATTTTTATCACATAGTATTATTTTCTTTTTGAATTTTATACTGTAAATGTGTAAATAAAGGTTTTTTACATTTTTTTAAAACTTTTTTTTTAATCTAACACTTAAAAACAACGCAATAAAGAAATAAACAGTCGTTTCAATAGGTAACGGTAAGAATTTTTGCATTAATTATATTTGTGAAAAATTTAATCGCGTTTTTACTCCGTTATCATTATTTTAAATAAGTTTATTTGCAATACATTTAAATGTATTGCTTTAAATAAATATTTTTTAAATAAAGTAGTATTGTTTTCTGTAAATCATTAAACGAAATTTTTCAATCGTTATGTATGGATTTCTTATAATTATGATAAGTAAACCATCTAAACTAAAAAAGTTCATACTTTTCTCTTTTGAAATCAGTGATTTAATAAATTTATAAATACCAAACATCATTTATTTCGTCACGATTCGAATTTTTTTCCCCTTCAAAACAATAATACTTTGCCTATTTTATGATTCCTTTTAAAATGAATAAATATCGATGCATTTAAATGAATATAATTTTTAAAAAGTTCATTGATCATATAGAATCAGTAATTTAAAAAATAAAATGCCGAAAACTATCTTTTTTTACAAAATAATGATATTTTGCATATTTTATGATTTTTTTCTAAAATGAATCAATATCGGTGTCGAACATTTAAAAAAATCCATAATTTTACTTCAAAATTTAAAATAGTAGTGAAATTTCGTAATTTGAAAATGTTAAACGAGAAAGCCATGACACGCACTCACGGGCCATGCACTCACATCGTACGCGTCACACCCACACAAAAAATCTGGCGTCATAAAGAAAGGAGGAAATTAACATAGGGATTAAGTTACAGTAATAACAATTTTTCCAGAGCGACAGAAATGCATATATATACATGTATATATATATGCAAAAAACATGTATATGTATATGAATATAATAATGAGCTAATGGAATAATGTATAGATTAAATATCTTTCAAATCAGTTCATAAATTCTGAAATAGAGAACCATGAACAAGAAATATATAGCAATAAAAAGTCAATGAATCAAAATGAAAAAAGTAGTATGTTTTCTAAGGCTCTCATTGACTTAGTGGTGTAAAGTAGGGTTAACAGAACTTCTCTTCAAAAGAAAATTAATGCACATTTGGTCAAGATAATAAAGAATATAAACCAAAATTGAAAAATCTCTTAGGCTTAAAGATTGATCATGTATTCCTGCATTTTGCTGTTAAAAATAATAAGTTTTGGACGAATATTATATGAAAGGAAATAACACAGAAAAAATAATAGAAATAGAAAAAAGCAAACAAAAGCTCAAACATGTACCAAAATTTTGAAAACATAAAATTGAAACAAGGAAACTTACAAAAAAAGCGTACTGTGCTGAATACACACTCACATACACATACATAGCCCTATATATACATATATATAGAGGCTTATGTGAAATGGAGTGGAATATGGTGTTATATGAAATAGTAGTTTCTCTTAACCAGTTACCACAGCATCGGTCCTTGGCCAGATAATGGCTCAGAATATATTTTCTTCGAAATAGGAAATTTAACTGATTTATTTTCTCTATATATGTGTGTTTTATGAGGGGAAACAATATAATCCATTTAACTCAGCGTAACACACACAACAAACTGTGTAATTCAACTTCATCTCTGAGCATGCCAAATGTTTTGAGAGTTTGAAGGCAACAATGTGGGATTTATTATTGTTTTAATATGCATTAAATTTGAGCTTATTTCTAGTAATATTTTTTGGATTTACATCAACATATATATTTTAAAAAGTAATAAAAGTAAATGAATAGACTCCGAAAATTACTTATTGTTCTGAATGAGGTTTATTTTGATTAATAAACTCTCTAAAATGGGTTTTTATTTTTTAAAAAAAAAGAAAACTTTTCAAAAAATGGGTGCAATACTAGAGCAAAAATTATAATTCATATCAAATTAATTTTTCATAAAATATATAAAAAGTATAATGAGTAAAGCATTTATGTTTATTTTGAATAAAATAACTCACCTTCGAAATAACTATCACCCACATACTAAACTATTTCCATTACTCGAATTATAAATTAGTTTTTATTGACTCTTTAATCTCTCTTAAAACAGTAAATGTGATTCTCTCTCTTGTAAAAAAATTTAACAATATCAAAACATAAACAATTTTATGAAAGTTAAATGAATGGAGCAAATATTTCATTACTTAAAAGATATAACAATTTAAATTGCTCAAAAAAAAAGTGTTAATATTGTTTTACAAAAAGGGAAACGCCAACCAGTAACATAAATATTTGTAAACAAGAAGAAATTCATTAAAACATATTTGAATTATTTTTTCTCTTAATTTTCATCAATGTATTTTAATTCCTTACAATGCTTATTATTTTTTAAATATATTATTCTACTTTACACACATAATTGAAATATGTAATAGCTACATTAAATAGATCACAGTTTTCTCATCAGGGAAAATATTTAATGTATTTAACAGAAATATAATGAAAACAATACTATTATGAAAAGTATTCCGTTAAGTAAATTATTTGTCTTCAATAGAATAAACTGTAACTCTAATTTTTCTAGAATAAATATTTTCATAATGAAATTTTAAAGTAATTTAAAACTTTTAAATTAATATATGTGGCAAAAATAAAATTTAATAGTTTTATTTTTTCTTATAACTAAAAATATATTTGAAGAAATTTCAAAAATAAAATTAATTCAGGAAAAGTATTTTAGAAGTGAAAAGTTTTTGAGCGGAAAATACTCATGTCACCAGAACAAATATGTTTTAAAATGATTTCAAGCGTAAAATATCAACAAATTTTGCATTTTTGCTTACATTAACTTATACCTTTTTATAGTTTTAATTTTAAATAATTCTGGTGGGGAAAGTTTTAAAACTTGAAAAAAATTATTTAAACTAATTAGATGTATGAAAATCGAAATGAAATCTTAATTTGAAACGAAAAAATATGTCGTAACATTTAAATAGCATTTATTTATTTGCCGTCAATTGATGAAATTTTTACTGCAAAAATATTTATTTTGCTGTGTAAATAAATTGAAACAGCAATTTTTTCATATAATTTTATGTGTATATACATATTATTTATTTATTTTACTTTCCCGCATTCTTTACCTTATAAATACATTTATTTCCTTATTATGTGCCCTTGGTGACAGACGCAGTTTATGTTAAAAAAAATTTTTAAAATATATGCCACAAAGTGTGCTGGGTAAAATACATTTTTTTAACAATGCGTTATATCGGTGCGGGTAAAATGAGATCCGAAAACATTTTCTTACGGTCTGCCAAGACAGTCAGAAAATCGAATAGACAGAAAATGTTCTTTATATAAAAGGGTCAACATGTTCTTGTAATCAAAATTTTTCTTGCATCAACAAGAGTAAATATAGATGGAAGTTGGTTGAAACTTGCAGGCTGTGATGAAAATTTCAGCAAGTTATCTCCCCCCCCCCCTTATTTAAAAAAATTAATAAAGTGTGATATATATATAGGGTACATTTGTCTCATTAAGCTGATTCTAAAATTAAATGTGCTTGTGTGTGTGCAGCAATTGAAGCACAATAAATAAATTGAATAAATCTGTTATTTATATTTATTTAACATATTTATATTGGTTGTTATGGTTCATTTTATACCTTTTCTGAGTTGCAAAGTTAACTAATGTATACAATCATTCTAAAAAAGTGTGGCTTTCCGGTATCTTCCATTTTCACAATGTTACCCTCGAACCGAAACAATTGCTAACCGCTGCGTGCGTTATATGATGTAAATGTCGTAAAAGTACTGTTACTTTCCATTTATTTTTTAGTATTGGTTTTTTTGTACCTCATTTCAGTTATCTCCTTAATAAACATTTACGAAAGTACCACTTCATTTACCCAGTATAAATATTACGTTATGAAGATATCACGAACGAATAAATAACCAATCTCACTCACGCAACGAAATCACTTAACCCACACCAATTTTCGACTGCTTATCACGAATTGACGGTTTCGACTTTCGATGACAGCTCCGATCTGGAACACTCAGGTCTCGTTCAGAGCAAACAGGGAAATTTTAATAGGTACTTTGGCAACACACACCTCGTACCTTCCCGTTCCATCATTGCCACTGCTGACCCGGGGGCATTCGGGGAAAATGAAGAAACCTGATCATGTCCGTAATGATTCCAATTTTTTTCAAAGCCTCGTTTTTCCTTTCGAAAAACCCCTTTTGCGAGCACACGCCATCTGCATATCAATGACTTTCCTACCCGAAAGAACCGGTCAAGAAGTCGGCAGGTCCGTTGCAATCAATATCGACAGCTTCCATCCTCTCTGGAACAATAACACAATAGAAAAGCGCATCGAAATGTGCTCCACTTATGGTCAGCGTTGTCCGGTTATTTGAGAAATCGCCATCATCATCATAATTTTTATCTTCTTTTTTGGCAGGATCATGTTATTGTTCTCACTCGACCCGATGGATTACCATGTGTTGGCAAAAATACCCATCCAAACTACTTTCACTTCTTCGAAAGTAGGGAATACTTCCTTCTTAAGAAAATATAAATTAAAATATATATATATCGTTTTTTAAATATTATTGTCGAACATCTGGAACGATGAGGAGGTATTGAAAAATGTAAATTCTTCTCTCAATAAGTGATCCAGTTTGCGGTATGCGGAAGAAGAAAGGAAAAAAAAAACAAAGAAAGAATTAATCTGCTGAGAGGTCCTCAAGCTATAAATAGTTCTCATCGTTTATATGTCAATGAATATTTTGAAATAGATTTCGTCAAAGATTTCGAGCATGTTTATCTTTTATCTCTGAATTCAAGCTTCCTGTCAAACTGCTTGAAGCCTGCAGTTGCAGGTGACGTTAGCTCATTAAGAAACATATGTTTGACATTTACCTTTATTTTCCTAACAGGAAAACATTCTGAAAACAAAAAGAAAAAAAAAGAAATGTTTATTTATTAATTTTGATCTTTCTCAAATAAATATTCGCTCTGATAAGATAGCAGGTTGGGAAAAAAAAGAAAAGAAAAGAATTCGTTAAAGTTTTCTAACTTTTGGATGAGTTATAAACGGTCACATTTTTTTCTCAACTGAATCGAGTAGCAGAAAATGCAATCAGGTGTATTCAAAATGCAATCAACTTTAAATTTTAAATTAAATAAATTACAACACTAAAAGACAGTTCAAAGAAATTTTATTCATTGAACAATTTTTTAATTCTGAAAACTTTTAATTTCTCTTAAACTTCCATCTTTTTATTGTTTTTTCTTCACAACATATGCTTGACTGATTTTCTTATAAATGTCGAATATTATGAAGAAAAAATTGATTTTATTCTGTCAATATAGTTATTGAAATTACTCAAACTCAAGCAACTTTAATAAATATTATTTTAAAGCAATTTTATTTTGATGTTAATAGTAACATTTCCCGATAGTTTAATACAAATTCCAACACGAATTTTTTACAAGTAAATGTTAATAAATCATTCCATAAATATTTAACTAGAAGAAAGTAATAATTACCATAAAATCAATCATTATTGTAAAATGCCATGAAAAATTGGATTTTATTAATATTAATTTCCCCCAAAACTCAAAATCAAAACACATTTGGGAGATGACAATCCCTCCTTCCCCCAAATATGCTTTTAAATTAGCATATAATGCATGATGCACAGTGAAAAAAAATATAAAAGTGTGTTTAAAAAATCAATTTCTTTTTATAACTTTTTTAGATTGGCAACATCACGAATATAAAAATAATCCGTTTAATGTATCGAAACACCATTCCATTGGTACACTTTGTTCAATGAAATTAGCTTTGAAGCCGGATTAATTTCAAATGAGGACATACTACTTTAAAAAAGGACAAGAGAAAAATCTTTACAGATTGTTTTCCTCTAAGGGTTCGAAAGAAACATTGTTTCATAAACAGTAACTAAGTTCAGTACAATGAAGATGGATAACCCGGAATTTTCATTTTCGAACACATTATTGGGTAGACAGACTAGACAAGACAGGGATTGTGTGGTGCCAGACAATTTTCTCCTTGTTGGTATGATTCTTGGAAGCGTGCATCGGGGGGATGAGGAGAGGAGGGGATAGGCTTATTTATTTTTTTATTTTTATTTTGGGAGTTTTCTTTTTTAAATTTTACCATCAGCGTAGTAGAAGTAGTTAATTGGATTCGTTATTCTTAATTGTATTCTTAAACTGATAACTTTTATAAAATTTTAGTGATTTTTATTTGGCAAATAATGCTTTTGATTGTTTTAAAAAATGCTACAGTATATATATCATGCTCTGTAGAAACCATTAAAGATGTCGTAGTGTTATAAATATTAATACACAAAATCATTTCATGCAGACATTCAAGAGAATATGTATAATCACTGTAAATCATTCTAATAAATCAGTTTAAATCTATGCAAATTATTCGAAAAACATGTGAACTCAAAAAATGTGCCTTTGAGTTTTTCATTTTTAAACTCTGTATCGATTAAATTTCTTGACATGAATATTCGATTTGAATTTATTCTAAAAATACAAAAAAAAAATAATAATATTTCAATAAATTTTTCCAAAACAAAAAGGAAAAAAAAGAAGAAAAGATAAAAAAAATTCTTTTTAGATTAAAAAATTCTCATAAATTTTTCTATCGTTCACAAAACAGACTAGTTATGTTTTTTACAAAGTTGTATAAGAGAAATTATCCAAAGTGCCAACCATTTTCCTTGAACACAGCATACCACATTTATTCGTATTATCAGATATTCAAGGTTGTTTAGTTTCAAGGTTGAATGAGATACTTTACCACCATTGTAATTACATTTTTTTTCAAACAAGTTATTGTTGTTTATGGGCCTTTCAGGAATCCTGAAAAAATGCTCTTGAATGTTTGAAAAAGCCCTTTTCGTTACTTTAGCAAACTCAATGGAAGATAAAAAGATCTTATGAACATTTAAAAGCTATTATTTTCAAATTGAGCAAGATTTTTTTTACTTCAAAAAATATATCTTTTTAAAAAAATAAATTGTAACCCTATAAATTTCACAAAATAACACAAACATTTTCCAAAGATATTCAGATATTTGTAAATACGAAAGTATGAGAAAAAATGATAAATCATTGTGAAAAAAATAAAATAAATAAAAGTAAAATTTTTCAAAATTATTATTTATTTGCATAATTATATTTACAAATATCAAATATTAGTGAAATTTATTTCGAACATATTATAATTCCAGTGTTTCTAAAGCAATTAATGACTTAAATTATTCACTATAAGCTGATGATCACATGATGATAATTATGATTTATGTTATTTACAAATGACAATTGTTTCACAATCCGAATATATGCATTGATTGTTGATTAAGTTAGAAGAAACAGTATACATATTGATAAACTTAAATTTCTGATCTTTACTTAGGTACTTTTCCGTTTCGCCGGCGCAAGCGATGAAGTCGCCAAAATTGATAGAACCGACGCCAAACCAAACACAAATATTCCTACTGGTAGCTTTTTACCCCCCTCCCCCCATTTTCAAAATAAGTCGCCGTCTTTTCTTATCAGTAATGTCTTTTTCATAATATTTCAAAAATTCATGAAAAACCAGTGAGAACTAACATTTATTAACATTTTTTATGTGTATTTTTTGTGTTGCAGCTCGGCAAGATTCGCGTCGGTGAAACGGAAAAGTACCGAAAATTTTTCACCTGTAATTAGAATACCATTAAAAGAATAAATAATATGTGTTTTGAATATTATTTTTTTTAATCTAAAAAAAAATTTAATTCAAAAAATGATGTTTTTGAGCAACTTTGTTATTTTACTATCACTTACTGAGAGAGAGTGAGAATTTTATTATGAAACATATTTATATCATATCACGCACCGAAATCGTTAGCTATCTATAAGCGATTTTTAAAATGCTTTCTTTTGCAAACAAACACGTACTAAATTATAATTTATTTTTAATCTAATAATTTAATTTGACTGAATTTTCTTTCCTTGTGAGTTATCGTGGGCTTTTTTTTTAAATATTTGGAGAATAGGATGTTCTTGAAAAAAGGGTTTGGGAAAAAAAAGTATAATAATAAAAGCATCCATAAGAAAGCGAAGTCAGAATCCATTCTGACTTCGATTCCTTGAGTCAGAATGGAACTAAAATATATTACCTTGAATATGTGCAAGGTGAAGTCGAAAACAACAAATTATATAAACTGGTGGTTTTTACATTGACAATTTAAATAACATATCTACTATTTTTTTACATTTGTATCTAGTTAGATTAATCTGATATGAATCACACACAGTAAAAAAGAAACGTGCTACTTTTAATACAAGCTATATCTGATTAAAATAATCTTGAAGACAGAATCAACAATTTTACGGAGAATTAGGTTAAAAAAATTACCGACAAGTAGAAAAAATTTAACAGAAGTTCCGATTATCTCTGTCAAATATCTTCACCTTCAAGTAGCTTAACGTCATACGCCCCAGAGTAAAGATGAATCTCACGTAATTTAATACCTTCCACCACACAAAATTCTGAATCTTGTTTTACGCAGAACTAATGAGGAACTTTCTGGCAAGAGGAAGAATTGATCTCTTTGATATGCGCGGAAAATTAACTAATAGTGGAAAGGTTTTCGTGGCCTTGGTTTACAACTGAACAGTTATCTTTGAAGAAGAGAAAGCTTTGGATATGTGAGTAAAAATTGAGCCGTTTTTTGTACCTTCAGGGTTGCAGACACAGATCGAAGGCCAAGAATTTACAACCAGTAGTCGGACTGGTTTTTCTAAACTTCCGGCTACCTATTACCTTGTACTTTTTTCTTTGTTCTATAAATATTACCTATAAATACCTACGCATTGACCAGCTTGTTCTCGATTGACGTGTATTGTTTTATCTTTCAATAGATCCATAAATGTCAAGTTTCATATTACTGGCTAAAGACGCATATTAAATGAAATGGCCGTTTAGGATGCTACTGCAGCTCTGTGTATGCCCGTGAACTGTATAAGAGGCTAAAAAAAGATTTTCAGCATCTTTATCAATCATGTAAGAGGTAATGAGTTCATTGGGGCTTAATTAACTCGGTGACTTTGAACGATGTTAGCTGATTTCTCTGAGATCAGAGGTCTCATTTGATTCAGGCTTATAACAGCCGAAATATTGTCAGCACGATTTTATAATTAAGAAGCTTCTATTATAAAAGAAGAAGTAATAAAAAAGCGCTTAAAATGTTTACATTAAAAATTACTGACTTCAAGATAACTTGTAAGTGGCTTTTGTTTTTTGCTGCTTTACTTCTAATTGCATGTGTACATAAAGTTTTCTCAGAGGAAATGTAAAAAAAGAAAACACCACTTACATCATTGCTCAAACAACATTTTTTTGAGGAATTACAAATTGGAATCCATATTAGGTAATATAAACGCCCAAAAGTTGAGCTTAAATGTGCTGGACGCCATGCATCACATAAACTTGATATTTTTAAAGTTTAATTAATGAAGTACTATAATACACCGGTAAACGCTTCATAAATTTAGTCACAAATCAAGTTTTATGTCGAAACAAATTTGTGCGTACCTTCAATAAGTTTTTAATATAATATATTTCAATGTAATAAGTAAGTATATTCGTAGTATTCATAAAAATAATACTACTGAAAACTCGCCGTGTAGGCGTGCTAATGCACTTTAAATCTGTTGTGGCTCAAAGTCTTTCCGTTGACGTAGTGTAGCAGTTTGAAAAGGGAGGTCCCAACTCAGGTGTCATCTTCTTCATTTGACCGCGGCTCAAAATTTTCGGGGTCTGTTGCCAATAGCTCTCGTGTTACTTTAGATTACTATGTTGATAAAACACACTTTCATTCATAAAATAAAATTGATTTTTTTTAAAAAAAACAAAGCAAGTTTTTGTTGGATAAAAAGTACAGGCACGATGTATGAGATTTTTCTTACTGATCCATCATTGGAGTGAATGAACGGTATGCAATAATAACTACATTTTTTTTCTCGTAATTCTTGTATAAAAATATTGTAATATTTGTAAAAGTTGTGAAATTATGTGGTTATTATTTTTCAAATCTTTAACTAAAAGAAGCATGAAATCTTATTATATTTACGAGGTATTGTAATATGAGAATAAGAAATATTTACTGATAACCTATTGGAAAAACTTTCCCTCCTTTTTCGTTAAATCCAAAGCGTGTTTTCAATTTACGACTGTTTGATTATAAAGTCTTATACGTAGCCACAATGTTACAAAACTATTAAGTTTTATTTTTCTGTTATTTTACCGTATAACTAATTTATCTTTATCATTTACTGTTTATTCAATGAGAAAAGATCCTAGATCCTCTAATCAATATTTAATTCCTTAAGATTAAAAAGAAGTTAATGTTATTGCTTATCTCAGACTGTTTAGCAATGCTAGACAATCTCCATGTATCCAAAAGTTTCTGTATGGTCAAAAAGCAGAATAGGGTCCTGAAGGACCTCGTCCCTTAGAAAATATAAACAAGCCAAGATGTGCGCAGAAGAGATAAGCTCGGAATAATACTAGTGGCACTCCGGGAATCTCTTCTGAACCTTTTGAAAAGTGAGTGCTTGTATGTCATGGTCACTCATAAAACGTGAAAAAGTAGTCTGATATTTTCTAGACATTAGCTTGAATGAACTTCCTGGATTTCTTCTGAAATATCAAGGATGACTTCTTCCAAGTTGATTGAGATCAATCTTCTTGAGGGAAGATAATTCGCTAAACGTAAGAAACCCTGTAGGGCACCCCTTCCTCAGCCACAGTCCTGGACAAGAAATCGGCTTTCTCATTACCATCAATCCCCACGTGGGATGGGGCCAATGAAAATGTACACTATGACTAGAAGAAATCCAATCAAAAAAATTAGGATATCAAGGCTTGTCTGGTCCCCAATAGATGTCCAATAGGAAGATGCTAAACTGTACCACGTCAAATAAATGCATAAAAGGAAATAAATAAAAAGAAAAGAAAAGAAGTATGATATACTTAAGAACGAACTTAAGAAAGATGAATTTTTTAAAATCTATGGACATGTTGATTTCTAAATATTGAAACGGATATAGTTGCTGCAATATTCTCACTCTATTCCCTTTTAGACCTCGCTATTATTCTTCTCTATTAATAATTAAACCTTCATTTTTTAATGCATATAAGCCTGGATTATATAAAGTAACGATTAATTTCTCACTGAAATATATGTTTGATTTATTATATAATTAAATGTAATACCTTTAAAAAGTTTTCCACATGGAAACTATAAAATTCAATCAGATTCTACTAATAGCAGGCCTATTGCCAAACCAATGCAAACTCATGCTTCTGTGAGATTTCCATTGCACCTGCAAAAAGTTCATCGGACTTTTAATGATCCTATCACAGGTGCTATAGATATATAGAAAAAGCATGTGTTCTAAGGATGATGGACTTTTTTGTACCAGAATCTATCTGGTTACTTCAATTGCATTTACATCAAACTTAGGTACTGTAGTCCTTACTATTGAGGAAGTTTGAAGTTAATATAAGTTTAAAATAACTACGGATCTGAAAAAAGAAGTTTCTAAGAAATTTTATTTACTTTTAATAGCAACGACGCCGAAGAAGATGAATCGTGAATGAGATATAAACTATGCTATAAATTTAAACTACAACCAAATTAGTACCTACATAAAAACAATAACAACACATTCCTCCTATTACTGGAACCAAGCCCGAATTTCTTCTGAGGTCAGAACTCTTAAATATAAGAACTTCAATTCAACGTTTCAATAACGTCGAAACTAATTCGCTCTGTATAATGTCCCGAAAGGCAATGAAAAAATAATCAGTTGTGGGTGGCAAGCACTTCATTCATCATTTCCAATTGTAGAGACCATATAATCATGCAAATAGCCTCCTTGGGAAACGATGTTCACGTCTTAATAGGATGGAACTTTACCAACTTATCTCTTATATCGCTTTTAAATGTGAAAATGCCTTTGAAAACGATCCCGTCTCAGGACAACATTTCCCTTTTGTCCTTGAGATCACCTGCCTCAGGCCATTAGCCTTGAACTCAGTGAGGTTCGCTGAAAAACAAAAGATCGACGAGAAATTGGATCGAGAATTTTCTTTCTTTTTCGCCATCCTTTCTCTACGACTAATTTCAGGTTCTACTCTTATTTTTCTGTGAGCTTTTTTGGTGGCCTTGCACGTAGGGGAACCGTTTGGCTTCAAAATGGAGGCGGGAGTGAGTGTTGACTTAGAAATTTTCGCAGCTTCGTAAGAATGTAATGAGGAAAGCGAATTAGCCGACCTCTGATTATTCGGAAGCTTTTCATCTTTTTTTAGGCGATCGTTTTACCTGTCCCCTTAGGACAGTTAGAAAGTGGATAAAAAAATATTGCTTAAGTGAGGAATGGTATTTGTATTATTACGTCCACCTTCGCCAGAGATGTGGTAGGAATTTTAAAAAGATGATACAGCTTTGTTACAATTTTTGTTTTTTTTTTTTATGAAATAAATCTTGCGAAATAGTTAACTTAGAATCATTCTTCAAGTTTTGGTTTAAAGAGCTGAAGGAATCCTAGAATTTTAAGGAAAATCAACTATGGAAAATGATATTGGGTCATTCTCGAGTTCAAGCTTATGCAAGTACCAAGCAATAGACCAAGATAAAATAAATTTTAACGAATGAGTGAGTGAATGACAGATATATTAACGTAGAACTATAAAGCTGCACGTGGGCTATTGGTGACGGGCATCAGGATTTTGAACCTTGATCAAGTGACAAGGACGATACCTGAGGTGGCACCCCCCTTGCTTCCACACAACACCAACGGTAGGACGTTTTAACCTCGTCAGATTTAATGTGCAGCGGCCTAATCGGTGGGTTTTCAGAGGGTTTTTTTTTTTGGTTTGAAGGATGAAAACAAAAGGAAGTTCTAATTTGCAGCAATATAAAAAATAAATTTGGTTCTTTTTCAGTCAAAGACGTGACAGGAAACCAAAATAGAAATGGGAAATCAGATGAAATTTTCACCTGTGTTCAGTATTTTAAAATGTTATATATAGTTCAATATTATTCGTTACTATTTCAGTTAATATTTGAATAAAAGTTCACACAATCCGTCATTCATGCTTCAATGTGATCCAATATTTAATTTGATTTTGATTTCCGTCGCACACTGAAGCAATATGAGAGCTATAGGTGGTATCAGCTCATAATTTTGAAACCACAATCAAGTGATGAGGATGACACCTTTGCTGGCCCACACCCTCTCCACACTTGCACACCAGACCAAGGCTTGATAGATTTGACGTGCATCAATCAGCCTCTATTACGATCTCCAAGAGTAGTTTTATAAGTAATTTCACAATTAATTTGAAATGTTTCATGGGTTACGTTTTATGTTATAGAATTGTTGTACATATTTAAGAGTGTATGACTAGAACAATTTTTATGTTTTATTATAAAATTTCCAAAATAGTTAATATTTAAGAAAAATACTTATTATGATTCTATCTGAGCTCCTTCTACTAATAGTCCTTTTGGGGAATTTCTGGGTTTTAAAAACTATTTTATTATAAAAGAAAATGTGATTATGTTAATTAGGATAACAAAATAGAGTCTAGGTTTCAGATTAGAGGGAGAAATAGGATAGACTGCTATCGGAGCAGCGATTCATCAAATTGAATGTGAATCGCGGATATTTAATATCTGATGATTGAATTACTTTAGGTGACGAATTGTCACTGGGATTAAATCTCGAGTAAATAGCTAAGAAATCTAAGTGATCGCCTTGAGTAAGTGTGGTTAGTGCTACAATTTACTCATATCTCGCTTACCTCGTTTATTGTCTGCATAGTGATTAATTGGAAGTATCTCTTAAACTGTATCGATTGAATTTGTGTGGTGATTAATAGTGTGAATAAATTAGATTGATTTGTCAAACTATGGCTAGTGTTCCTTCCAATCCTCCTACACTTTTCAGCGCACAGGTAAGACTATTACATGCTCTATGATTTTTTCCCACTTGTCTTATTTGAAATTATTTTTAAAAAAACTAAAATACTTTCTGTGATTTAAGTAACCAAGTATAAAAAAGCATAAGAAATATGTATATATAATGGATTTATTTTTATAATTATTTATTTTTATTCAAATTAAGCATCTAACACTTAACAACTAATAAATATCATTTTTTTCTCTTTACAGTTTGTAATCCAAATTATTAAGAAAAATAATAAACGAGCTGATAAACTAATGCTTCCTTGTAATCTCTAACTTAAAGCTATGGTCAAACATAAATAGCCAAGAGTGTAATTCTAATTCAGGCTTTAGTTAAAGATAACTATAATTATATATATATATATATATAGCTCAGAGTTTCCTCTAAATCTTTTAAATGAAGCCGAAGGTAGAATAAAGAGAATGCGTTATCGCAAAACGTAGAAGTAAATGCATTATTATCTCCTGTTTCTTTATTAATATTTTTAATATAAAAAAATTATATAAGCAAACTTTTTATTCCAGCATAAAAGATTGTATTTTATGAAGAATTTCTACGGCTTTTATTATACCTATGCAGAGACAAACATAAATTAATGGATTAGAGCCAATGAAAGGTAAAATATTTTGTTTTTATTATTTTCTTAATATTATATAATAAATTTGCTCATTATAATAAATTATATGTCAATAAAAAGCACTGTACTAGCGTACAATATTATTTTAAATTAATATGTAATCATCAAAACCTACTTTATGTAATACATGATTTTATACTTAATCTTATTCTTATCAGAGAAAATAATAAACTCTTGGAAAAAAATTATTTTACTGAAGATATATTCGATAAAGCTTTTAAAAATGTACTTTAACAGAAAGTGATGATGCCGTAGGTAATTAATAAACTCATTTGAATTCATAATATGACAATATATCCTTAATTATGCTTATTATATGCTTATTAAATTATATTCAAATATTTGAAAAAATCATGTGATATTCTACTTTAGAAATATTTGGTGTTTACACATGAGCTTTAAGAATGAGAGATGAAATCTGAAACTTCAAACAGCGATAAGCAGCTACACTGAAAGTGAAAAGTTTTTATTTATTGTCAATGAAACCCGACAGGTAAAAAGTAGCTTAAATATCGGTTCCACACCAAAAAAAAAAAGCGAACAGGTACAGGATTGTCAAAGAAGACATCTTAATTCTAGTCTACGAGTATAGAAAAGTTTAAAGCAGGGTATTTGACAACTGATCAGATAAGTGCTGCCTTAGATCGCATATTTTTTTACAGTGATTCATTTTAAGAATGCTGTTGTTAATGAAATGGATATAGTTTTTTTAGGCTGCAATACCGAATGTATGCTTACAAGAACAAAAACACGCAGAAGAAAAAACTTTGCTTCAAAAATTAAATTAAAATATTACAAAAACAAGCATAGCTCATTGAATTCGAAGAATATTTTATTGCAATTCAAATATATTTCATTTTGAATTTATATATATAGCCTGATAATTCTTTTTCAAGGGCAGCCAAAATTTTCAAGGATTTTTCATTACAGAATCAAGGACCCGTTTACGCATTAAATATGCAAATCCTTTAGAGGAAAGACGAAACATTGCGTAAATTCTTCATAAAGCTTGTAAAGATGTTATATTGAATTGAAAATTAATTTCGAACATTTAAAAACAATTACGAAGCTTTTAATCTTCTGTAACTGATGGAAAAAAATCAGTAACTTAAGATTTTATTTTAAAAGTATGTCCTTGCTTAAAAAGTCTATGAATATCAATGAATAATAAACACATATTTTCTTACAGCAATATCTAATGAATGCAATCTCTCAATGGTCAATTATACAGGAATCATAAAATTTCTAAAATATTAAAAATAAGGGATTTCTACATTTTCTTTTTAATTTATTGATATATAATTAATACATGTGTTGTCACACGTGTCAATTATGTTAATGTGTGTGTGTGTGATCAAATATAAATATTATTTATATTACATCAGGATCAGAATTTGGAAAAAAAAGAAATAATTAAATGTTGAATTAAAGAAGTATTCAGTTAATTATTTGAATACTTTTCACTTCAAATAAGAACTGGAAGCAATGTTTAGTATTATACAACATTTGATAATTCAATTTACAAATGTACTCCAAATACTTTTTGAAATATTACACCACAATGGAATCACATATATTGAAATGCTGTACTTTAAATAAGTTTCTTATCAGATATATTGTATATTGATGCACTTTTAAATGTATTAAAATGATACTGGTTAATTGTATATGTATTGATATATATACATAATCTAACAAAAGGCTTTTTTTTGGGCCATGACAAAACAAAATTCCTTAAGTATTTTATTTTTAAGTAATTAAGTTTTTATGACATATGTTTCGGTATTTCTTTTTTTAAGCGGTAATTTTTATTTTTATTTTGCAAATGCCACACACTACAATAGCACCTATGCCATTTATGCACGTGCTCTCCAATTGGCAGTAATTTTTGGCTCTATTGATGGTAATTTTTATAATACCTTGTACTGAATGAAAATAAGCTTGGGAAAAAATATTGTACTAATATTTTTAGAATTGGAATTCTTATTAATAGCACATATTCTTATTAAGTGAAATATAAAGTCTGTTTACTCTAAAAATAATTATTATTTATTATTTTAATAACTAGCATTTTGCAAGTAAATTGGTCCTGGTACGAATATGCCTCACGTTAGTTCTAACCTTATTTTTAATTAAAAAGATATACGAAAGACCAAACCAGTTTGCATTAGTTTGAAGGTCGAAATTTGTCTTATATGCGTATATATTACATATCTCATTTTTTAATCTTCTCATTTCTAACTTTATATGTTTTGAACTTTTTTGACTTTATGTGTGTTATTCATTTTTAGGAAATATTCTGTTATATAAATGAAAATAAAACCATTCGGAAAGCACCCAAGCATATCACTCTCCTCTTCTAGTGGAGAAAGTTTTCCGTCTTTACGCATCAATAATTATTCTATCAATTAAGAAGAGAAAGAAAAGATGTAAACATAATGCTAAAATAACTCTTTTAGAAAGTACAGTTATTTCTTTTAAGTTTGTGGGAAATTAAATTTTTTATACCTTTTAGTTTGCAAATGTTTGTTCAAATTTATATGTAGAATGTAGATTTTGTGAGATTGTGCAAATTAAAAATAAATATAATAAACTGAATTTTTTGAAAACTAATTTTGCAAAAACTCTATACATGCATATTGAAGAAACTAATAACAATAAAAATATTTATACAATATTCTAAGTTATTCGGGATGCATGAAAAATGATTATAAATATGTGAGTGTAATAGTCTTACTAATATTAATTTAAATTTGAATGTATATTTTTTCAAAACATTAATTTCGGATACCATTTTTTAAAACGCATGTCTCATTTCATTTTCCACGTTAAAAGGATTAAATCCTGTGTTTAGGTACGTTTATTTGCGATTCCTAGAAAAGAAATATCTTAATAACTTACACGTGCAATACTCAACTACTGAATGGAGTCAAATTCTTTCCTAAAACTACCCACGCAATCTCTAAAAATAACTATTATTTACTTTCAGTTCATCGCGAGTTTATAATAATCCTATTATTTTTTACTGTTGTAATTTTGTAATTTCATAGCTAAAAGAGTGTGGGGATTCTCTTGTCTCGATCTGTTCTTATAGAGATTGGACACAAATAAGTTTACGTTTAAAACATCGCGTTAAGAGAATCTTCCTCGTTACGTAGGCTTAGATTGCTTAGACTCAAAGTTTAGATTTTTTTTATATAATTTCCCCCAAGAAAATTATTTTTTAGAGATGAATCGATGAAATATGCTGTTAATGGAATACCTCATCGTAATTAAGAAATAGTGTTCATCATTGATTATGCATCAATAATGATTATAAAAAAACAAAATAAACTCTCAGTCAGTAGTGTAACGTACACCCTCACAACCCCCCATCGCGGGGGGGGGCAGTGTTTTAGGGGCCCCAAAGCCTGACTGACGCCAAGTACGTATTTGGGCTTGGTGTCCCAAAACTGACTTTGCAGCGGGACAGTAATACTCTCCGTTATGCCACTGCTCTCAGTGTAATCACCTTTCTTGGAATTATCTTTGTGAATTTTTACTATTATAGTTTTATTTGTTTTTTTCTTTCATGTTAGTAATGTATAACGAAGTCAGTTCAGTTTTTTTTTATGAGTAAGCCAGCGTCAAACAGTGGGGCGCGCCTCCCTTGGGGGGCGTGATAATTCGAAGTGCGCGAGCATGTCGAAAAGTCGGAAGCAAGATATTATTTTTAAAAAAATATTAATTTACTGAAATAAAAATAAATATAAATTTTGACATGATAAGAAATACAATATGTATTTGCACTAATATAATACATTCATAAATGTGCTGCACAATGTATTTGATAATTAATTTAACAATACTAAGTAAGTTAAAAACAAGTTTAAGTATTACTGGTGACTACCATGTGGGCTTGTATAATTTATAATAATATAAATAAAATTAAATACTTATCTTGATAATTTGTGTGGTTTAGAATTAAAGTTGTATTGTAGCTTTAGAGTCAAAGTACATCATTATTGAATCCAAGACAACGTCATTGTATGGAAGGGGTGAGCGATTTAAAGTATGGTTGAAAATTGGGGTGCAAATATTGAAAATATTGTGGAACATTTAATTTTTTTGTGAAATTGGAACGTTATATTCACAAATAACATATAGGACATTAATATATTCAAAACTAAGACAAGTTGTTTAAAAATGCATTGATCAATGCAAACGTTCACAGGAATTGGTGGATATCAGGTACAAATAGATAATTCAATAACTCTTAATGACAATGGCGCACACAAGGGGGTTAGGGGTCTTAGGGGTCCGGACACCCCCCAAAGCCCTTGAGTTTTTTTCGATTGATGATAATCCTATTTATATGTAATGTAAAATCTAATTAAGTACTTGTAATTAACAATTTATTTTATTAATTAATTATAAATTCAATAATTTATTTTTTACTTTTTTTTAACAAAATTGACAAAATCAGCCGAATCAATAGGTGTTGCCTTGAGATATGATACGAGTTGGGGAACTTTCGACCATGGACTCCCCCTTGAAAAATTTTGTGTGCGCTACTGCTTAATGACCATTCATCTAATTTATTTGATTTTTTTTGGTACCTTATTTAAGGGTCAATTTTTCTTTAAAAAAAATTAACTGCTCATTATGCTTATTTTTTTCTGAATGCCATGTTTAAGTGCTTAATTATCACAAAGATCTATTAGGACTCGTATAATCTTAATCGGCCTCTGTCAGTATGTTTCATTCAGTTATTAGTACATGTTCCAGGAATATTATATTTCGTGCGTCAAAGAAAATTTATTTGAATATTGACAGTGAAAACGATTCAAGTATAGCTTGAATCAAGGATTATTTCTTGATTCCCATTTCAACTTTACAAGAGTCCAAACACGGGGTTCAACTAATCCATCCCCGTTTAGCTTCGATCGATTTCTGCCATTTAGTCCATGCTCTGTTATTATCACACTCTCCTGGAAACGAGACGAAGTGTGGGGAAATATTTTTGTATTCCAGTCTCGGCAAATGATAATTTAGATCTCGTTCTTTGTTTTTGGATTAGTTCCAACTCTCCTAACCAGAACTCATAATGCTCAGTATGCTACGAGTGAGTGACATGTTACATGAAAAATTAATCATCAAGAAATTTGTCAACGGCAGCATCGATTTAAAAACTAAACTTGAAATACAAGTTTGATAAGATGAATTTGTAAACTAGTAGTCCATTAACAAACTATAAATTTTCCGTTTTTTTTTTCTTTTATTTTTTCCTATTCATACCCACTTGCCCCCACGGTTTTGAGCTCAAGGTTAAGTGTACGTCAGAGAGTCGCCATAATCCAGAGCATTTAAGAATGACATTTTGACTTAGTCCAATTTTCCTGGTAAACTCCTGAATTAATCAACCCTGAATTAACTCTGCACACATATAAGTTTATAGATGTTGGAAGAAAACGCTCTTGGGATATTCATTTTATTTAATTTTAAGAATTTATTCAAAAATTACATTGTGAGATTGAGAAATTCATCATCCAATGTTCTGCATCATCTAATAAACTGTACTACATATAATATTTCTTAAGATTTATCTTTTAATCAAAAAATACATGTTTCACAAAAAACATCAACTGAATAATTTTAACATATGTTTAATCATTTTCTTTGGATGTAATTGGTTTGTTTGAATTAATGTTACACTGGAAGAAACACGATGGGTGTTGACCAAGGTCCTTGTATTTTTAGCCACACTCACACACAGGTGATGAGGACGACCTTACTCTTCACTTCTAAACATGTCAACGAGAAGGTTCTGAGCACCAACAACATTCCCACTTGCAGTTTTCGAAAGTACGAAAGCCGAACTCACTATACATTGGTTTCTAGTAAGTTTTTGTACTATCCGGGCTAATAAGAATCTCCTTTAGCATCAAAAATGCGTTCTAAACTACGGAAAATAGTAAAGAAACAAACATGGAGGAGATACAATTAAAAAGTGGCGTGTGAGTTTTCTTAGAAATATTTTTCTAAAAGAAAAAGTTTATATTTATGCAGCGTTTGCTGAGAAATTCATATGGATTCTTCAGCAGTCAGCCTATGTATAACCATCTACAGGACAAAAGAATCTAATATCTTTATATCATTGCAATTAAGCAATTCCGAAAAATAACTCCACAAACGTTCTCATGCATAATCTTTCTTATTCCCGACAATGATATTTTAAATTTATGTCAATGGTAGAATGCAGTTTTTTTTTAAAAATAATTCTTTAAATAAAGACACACTATATAGCTCATAAAATTACAATATTAGTATACAGAGATAGTTGATACGACTTTTATAGTTTTCATTTATATATATAAACTATATCCTTTTCATAAGTAGTCCCATAACTTTAGTATTCATCTGAATTTAAACTGATTTCAATTAAATAATTTAAACATTTAACATTAACATAAATTAATAGTTTTCCGGATTTGAAATCCTGGCAAAGGCATGGATTCTTGTAAATTTATAGTGAATTTTTCTGGTGGCAGAGACTCCGGACTATCTCAGACGTCTTCCTCAAAATTGGGGTGAAATGGAGAAAAATCGCGCTATCACCTGCATGGTGCTGAAAGGTGCGATGAAAAAAGAGATGCGACCATGCCCACCTTTGCCACGATGAGGTTTGAGGTCTTCGATCCGATGTTACTGTCGATCAGGTGGGATAAGTAACAACAACGAATTTATATAATTAAATCCAATACTGAAATTATCAATCTCATTTACTTGTAAAAGCTAATATTCAATTCCTAACTGTTTATGAAAAGGCTCACATATTTCGAACAGTCACACATATATAATTATAAATAATTAAATCGGAATTGTTCTCTTGTAATGGAATCTAATAAATCTTTAAACTGCAATGTAACAGATCTGTCTCGGCCGTTTCACTGAAATTAAAGATGCGAGTGATACTATGATTGATACACAGCTTTGTTTTTGATCGATCATTTGATACGGCCGATTTAGAGACTCAATAATCATCATTCAATTTAGTTGAGTATACTTCCAAGGAGGCTTGAAGACCTGAACGTCACAATTCATTTCATAACAGTAATTTTTCCAGTGACAACTACTATTTAGGCAAATGAGTTCGATCCTTTTTTTTAATTGTATATCTTGCATAAACCTACCCCGAGGCTTTTGAATACCTTATAACCTAATCCTTACTAGTCAATCAATACACCTTGTAGTTGGAGTAATGGTCAAAGAAAGTAACAGAGCAACAAAAGTGCGCAGGAACTATTTCTGAAAGAATGCATAATTTCCATCGCCAAAGGCCACGACTGTCTCTGGAAAAGTTTTGCTTGTAACCGAGACATAAGATCAACCTGGCTGTCCCTTAAGGCATCTGAGCCGACTGACCATCTTTCATTATATAGAACACATGGAAATTGAGAACTCATTTTTTCTTCATCGAACTTTTTGCCAATAACTGGGCCAATAAGACGACAAATAATTGCGTGCACTTGTGCGATGCTTGCGCCAGTAAATCATTAAAGCTTCAAATGAATTGATGGGAGGATTAAGGCAGTGAGGTTCATTTGTTTTGGTTTTTCTTTTTTCGGTTAGCGTATGCAGTATACATACGAAATTATCCGAGCCCAGATTACGTTAAGCGTTCGATTCGGAATGCAGTCATAGATCATTCGTTATGATTGCTTCGATAGAACAAACAGGAAGAATTATCTCTAAAAATGAAACGCGTTTTGTGGAAATTAGGCAAGGTGTTTATTTTTAGTAAAATGGAAGTATCTGCTCGCGTGTTTGGTTTGTAATTTTAGAGGAATGCCGCTTATTGCGTAGAAATAAATACTACCATAATTGTGTGATAAATTAAAGGAAATATTAAATATAATTATGAATAAATTAGAATTATCAAACATTTTTCATCATCACTTTGTCGAAGCGAAATATTCTGTTTAATTTTCTTATCGCTTGAGGCTTATTGTATTTTGAACGAATAAGAAATTAATTTAATGCTTATTTTAGACAATTGTTGAAACAATATGGAAATATTTTCAGTAATGTTTTAGATATGTTTTCATACTTTCAGACACAACTATTAAATTTTCTAATCAGTTTACAAAGTGTTGCACTTCAATTCAATAATAACAACTATTTAATAGCTATTTAATGTAGAATTCACCAGGAAAGTTTTTATTTTTAATGTAATATAAATAGAAATTATTTACGAAATAGTCTTTGCAATTTAAATCACTTTAGTTGCCTCAAATCGTTCTATTTTGTGTGATTATAGCGCGAAAAGTAACATACACTTAGCATTGTAATTACGTCTTTAATGAGATGATGAAAAAGAAATATTTGAAGCAATAAAAGCAATTCGAGATGCAAAAACAGTATAATAAGGATTTTTATATTAAACAACAGATGCGTGTTATTACGAAAAAGGAATACTTATAATTCCATTTAAGATAAAATTAAAAAAAATGGTTTTACCTAATCAGTTAGAAAGTTTGATATGTATTGTTATTATTATTAGACATTGAATCTTCATTGAACAAAGGCGTAGATTATTGAAATAAGAAATGAAAGGTTATGGTTTTAACTCGTTTAAAGGGTAAATAGGATACGAAATAATATTTCATATAAATAATGAAATGTAATTTAAAAATCATGGCCAGTATTTAAAATTTTTTTTAAACGCACAGAAAACTTGCATATTTTATCATTATTTTTTTTATCAAATATGTACATTATGAAAGAATAATAATTCCTATAAAAATTTATTATATCATCAAAAGATGCTTAAAATTTAAGCAGTGTGTAATTTTAATACAACATTTTATTCGCATCTGGCTCTTAAGATTAAAATAAGCTTTTAAAAATGAAATTTTAACTGTTGAAATGTCTCTTCCTTTTCCATTGTGCAAAAACTTCTTAAAAATTGATAATAAAAAATTAATGCGATTCTAATTGGTGTATAAATTTTGTGAGATTAGATGTAAAGACAGTTCGCATGAAAAAAAATTTAATATGATTTTGTTCCTAAACATTATAATAGCATTTAATTACATTTATGATCTTAACACTGAGCATTTGAAGTTTCGAGATTTGCATTTTAAGTTATCTTCTAAGTTTATTTATAGAAGCCTATATTAGATGAAAGTATTAAAATAAAAACATTTATATTAATAAGTTCCTTTTTAGAGGGAGCAAAATTTTTAAGCTTTATGATGAGAAAAGGTCTTAGATGAATTTGTTCAGTGCCTAAGATTAAAAAAATAAGTACATATCTTCATATGCATTTTTAATGCTTATTATATTACTCATATAACATAGTAACTTTGATATAAGAATCATAAAACAGCTTACTCACAGTCAAAATAGCAAGTAACTATCAACATGTGATATGTTAAGAGTTTGTTTTCTTTTATGTAATTAAATTAAACTCATAAGCTTATCAGAAACGATCAAAGCAAAGACTTCAAGTATACGGTAGTGTTAAATGCATTTAAGCATAAATAAGTATTAAATTCAACGTGATGTTTTTGTTCTGCATTTATTTCAAAAGAGGTACCTAAAACCATATATAATACGGGCTAACTAAATTACATAGAATGAATGATAACAATAGTTTAAAGTAATGTATGTTGCAAATGCTATAAAAAAATTATTAACGCATATTTTGTGGGATAATTTACATTATTTTTCAATGCCCATATATATTCAACTTGGAATTATATTGTTACACAACTTTTCTAAAGTTTTAAATACAATAATTTATAGCAGGTGTGATTAAAACATGAATACTTTACCCAGCACTTAATTGTTTAGTTGAATTTTTTGCCTTAAAAAAAAAAGACCAAACACAACGCATCTGTTACTTAAAACCTTTATTCAAATAATCCGAAAACATGAACATCTTATCTTAAAATCTTTGAAACCGCTCACTTATTTATTTTTCTTTTTTAGTTTTTTACAACACTGATGATCCTGTTCCTTTAGGACTCGTAGGCATACTAACTCACACACACACAGACTAAAGTAGCTTCAGATGTTGTTCTACCATAATTTGTTATTCAAAATTTCTATCCCTAAAAAAAGAATGCTTTACAACTTCATTATTCCATTTAGACCGCGGTTAACACGGTCATTCACGAAATCATTACAGTTCTATCAACTCTGAAAAAAAATAACAAATGGGTATCCTTTGTATATATATGTAAATAAATTTAGATGCATTGATAGTCTTCTGCGTCTATTTCTACTAGGTGAATGGAGTGATTGTCTATGCACAATCAAAATAAAAAGAGGAGTTACATAAAACCCATTCAGATTGCGTACGTGATGTTCTTGCTTGTTTGTGTTTTTGTTGCAAAAAGGAACATGTAAGTATACGAAGATCATAACAAAATGAATAGTGTTGCGCTGAAGAAAGAAACACGAAAAAGATGATCAAGTAAGAAGAGAAAAAGTTATATTCATCTGCTAGTACTATTTTTGTTTATCTATTTAAGCAATTTTTCTTCTTTTTTCTTCAGTTGATTATTTCAATTAATGTCGGCTTCTAGTAAAGGTTGATGACAGCAGGTGACGTCAGTTTCATTTGAGGAAAATGGAAAGAAATTTAGTCAAAAAAAAATCCATCACGTATTTAAATTACACAATTAACTCTATCAGCGTTATAAAATAAAATCATAAACTCACACAAGCAAAAATTCTATACGTTCCTCCTATCATATACTCTTAGATCAACGAAAACAAAGTTAGATATTCAAGAATTTTAAAAGGATTTATTACCAAAAACAAATAAAAAAGGGGAATTTTTTCTAAATCATTTCATCTAGCAAAAGGAAGTACGTATGAACTTTTATAGAAGGTAGAAAAGGACATAGGCAGTTAAATTTTGCTTTCTATAAGTCTAATTAAATCTATTCTATTACTTAATCTTTAAATAGTAATATTACTAATAACACACAAAACTGATAAGACATAATCTTATTTTTAAAAATTGCTTACATTGATTCTCTTGATCGAAAAGTTTATCTAACATTTATTTGGTTAGAAAATTTCCCTTAAATATACGTGATTGAAAAATCCATTGAATTAAGTAAAACTCGAAAAATGTATGACGTAAAAACCTTAAGAATCTGTTCCATTTTTTATGGCGTATGAACGATTATCATTAATCGCAGTTCACATAGTAAAATTATGCTGCAAAATCAACATTATAAATGTTTCAAAGACAAACATAAAGTGTAGGGATTATGAAAATTCTAAGTGATTTAGAGTAACTTAATATCTAAGCTAAAACTTAAGCTTGGAAGGTTTGAGCTACTTGAAGATTTTGAACTTTCTCTAACTTGAATATATGTGTGTGATGCTTTTCTATTATTCTTTAACTTGATTATTCACTAAAATTTTATTCTCAAATTCAGCGCACAAAAATTACACGTTTATTTTATCAATTAGATCCATAACGGTTGATTACATTTGGATCACTTTATGGTCAATGGACATGTCCTTAGAGAATACCTAAACCCCCTCGCAGAAGTAAACCTGCCAAAACGTTTCTAGCTGAAAAGGTAAGCCAAGACAATTTAGATGACGCCAACATGGTGATGACGGTGCAAAACTAAAACATGCCCCGTTTTCGCGATATTTGACAATTGTTAATAAAAAAAATCGAATATTTATCCTCTTAATTAGCTATGGCTTCCTAACCTTTTGAATCTAATAAGTTTTTTAATTTTTTTTCCTGTTTCGCTATATTCCTCACGTACTGCCATCCATTTAATTATTCTTCAACAGGTTCTTGTTGAATAATAATTAAAATTAGTTAAATTAATTCAATTGGAGCTTAGCAACTATTCATCAGAACATTTTGTATGTGCCTGAATGAAGAAACGTTAAGGTAATTCTTCAACTTGCCTCGTAAATTTCAATCACTCTATATAAGATGATAAATATTAATGAAAGGAAAGTGACATGCTTCAATCCATTACCACTAAATTCTTTTTGTTTTTTGCCGACGTTAAAATTCAATGTATATTTCTTTAAAATAAACATCAACTAAAAAATGTTGGAAAAAAAAACTGGAAAATATCTAGTTCATCAGTTTTTATTTTATCTTTCTTTTCTTTCCTTTCCTTTCTTTTCATTTTTTTTTGTGGCTTTTTCAGAATTTATTCAACTTATATTCAATGGCTTTGTTAATATTTCATTCAAGGGTTCAGATTCATCGCTTTATGTCAGTTTCAAAAACATTTTCGCTTTTGATACACTTAGATTAATATTAAAGCAATATTGTATTTCTAGAAATGTATAAGAGAGAGAGAGAGAGAGAGAGAGAGAGAGAATCAGCTTCTACCTTAAACATAAGTAAAGCACAGGAAAATTCAACATACTTTCAAGAAGGGTATGTATACATGCATAAAATCACAATCAATTTTAAAGTCAATTAACTTTTCAATTTAATTGTTCTAACTGTATTATGTTTTAGATACATCAATTGATATATTATATACCTCCTGTCAGAGAACAGTTAAAGAAGACCGCTTCTTTAAAGAAACATTTAATATAATCATCATTTTTATTTAATTTATCTGCTCCTTTACAATCTTTTCTATTATCATTTTTAACAATTTTCTAATAGTGTGGGGCTTAGTTCTGTTGTTGAAAGATCTGGTAATTTTATAACATAGCCAAGTGATGAGGAAGATTCATTGGGCAGATGTCTCTATGCTCCTAAGTCAAATTGTATTGAGACGTAGAGTACAACTTTAAACTTTTGAGCAGTTGTTTTTCTTATGCCACCAATTGGTTCTTTGGTGAAATCAGAAAACGAGTCTAAGACTCGATAAGAACATCTCTGTCTATGGAGGTCAGAATTATTCCTACAAAAACCCATTTAGAATTTTTTTTTTCAAACAGGATTTAAGGATATAAGGACGTGACCAAAAAAATTATATTTTGTAGAAGACACCGCACTGTGGATCATGATAGTGTTTCAAAAATCATTGTTTCATAAATTTAAAAGGTGGTATTATATCGCTGCACCATGATATCTTTTAAGCGGATCCATCTCATGTCTACGACAAAGAAATGGAGAGCAAACTAGCGAAGGAGGTCTGTAATCTCCCAACTTTCTCCAATTCCGCCCTCACCTATCTGGAATTGTACTCGGTGAGAAAATCTCAAAATTTGGTGTAGTGGAGGGTGCCTCCACTCCCTAGTGTAGCTAGTTCTGAGTGGGCCCCATATAAAAAATCCTTCGGGTGCCCTTTTTAGCCTTATTAGTGGTATTGTAGCAACACATGTTGGGGCCCCTGTAGCTTGGGGACTCCATATCATAGATACGGTGGTAGCTACGCCCCTGCTCCCACTCATCATTGGTATGAGGGTCATAGACATAGTCTATCTCTAGCTCTCATGTGTGACAGATGTTCCTAGATTACACTTACGTCTTGCCAGCGATCACATCAAGTGCCTCTCATTAAACAGCGGACAAAAAGATATTTTCCATCTGTGCAAGGTGTCAAGAACCCCAGACTTCTTCCAAGCACATAATGCGTTGCATGGATCTCTCAAGTAAAGATATCTACAGAGATCCCCGTCTTGGGCTCGACTTTTGGAGAATCAACGATTTAATGGAGTTTGACTACGTCGGAGGATTAGCAACAACAACAATAGGTGATATTTTACTATCTCATCTTTTTTCCCCTAAGTTAAATCAGATTAACTTAATTACGTAATAGAATATTGTCTTATATTTGATTATTATTCAATAAATAATATTCACTTGTGTCATATTTTATGGGTATGGAGTGTTGCTTACGAGCATTATAAAACAACACGAGGGCTATTGGCGGAATGCCCAAAACGAGCTCACCCGAAGAGGGTTTAGAGCTACTAACCGATTCCTCGGGAAACAACCAGCCCCACGTTCAGTCTTTATTGAAAAAAAAATTAAAGTTTACGTTTTAAACAGTAGAAGATAGGAAAATCACAAAATACAAGTTTAAAAGTAACTGCAAGATACAAATAGGTGTACGTGAACATAATACAAATATACAAAGCAAATATAATAATGATAAAAGAAAACATGAGGGGTATCAAAGATGGAAGAAAGAATATACCTATATTCCAACTTTCTAACAAATGCATAAAAAATAATAAAATTATCCAATACAAATAAGCTGGAACTCTCCTCTCCCAACTACCTCACCACGTCAACGAGAGGACTTAGAGACACGACAGATTTAACGTACATCAGCCTCTCTATATGGTAAGTCTTCATTAGCATTAGGGCTCGAGCTCATGAAACGTTTGCCACGATCCGCTGGCAGTGATCACAAGGCTACCACTACCGTCATATTTCACGGAGTTTTATGAAAATAATAACAAAATTAAAACAGAATATGAAAAATCGTTTTGTGTCTTAGAACTTATTACTAATTTATAATCAGTATTTTAGAAGAAAAAAAAACGTGATTTCGTTCAGAAACAGACAGTTACACTATGTTTCTAAATATAATAAGTTATGCTTTTTTCGGGAACACATATATTTCAGACCATGTCAGAATATGAATGCATGTTGTGCTCCTAAACAGAAAAATAAATTTTCGTAAAATGCTCACTTATTTCAGAAAATTAAATGTTATTTTAAAAACTATTTCTCAGACTCTTTCGTACAGGAAAGTTGTTGCTGTTTCGCTCAAATTTATGCTAATTATTTGGCTTTTGAAGAACTAAAATTGTTCTTAAAAAATGAGTTTTCATTCGAAGCAAAGTGAATTCATATATACGCAGTTGGAAAAATATAAATTTGTTCGGAAGGAAATGGTTTTCATTTTCAAAGAAAAAGAAAAAAAGAGATTATATCATTTGAAATATTTGTATTTTTAGAAAATAATTTTAAAATAAATGGGTTTTTATAGGAAAAAAGTATAACGTAAACGTAAATATTTAGAGTAGAAAAATTATATGGCTTTCATAAACATGACTATCAAAGCTAAGGATAATGAAAAATGCCCTTTTTTCAGCAATCAAGTTTAATCCAAATTGATTTTTATACTATATTTGTTATGGTATTTTTAAAAGTATTTATATTTCACAGAATATTAATTTAAAATGGAATACTGTATAATCTTTGAAATAGAATTCTAAAAATATATCAACATTCAAAAATAAAAGTAATTGTATTTCTTTGTCATAATATTATTAATTTATTTTCTAAATGGTATTTGATATTACTCTTAACCGAATTTCAATTTTTTTTTTCATTTCCAAAAAATATATCTCTAGGATTCTGTGTATGTTTCCGAAATTAAAAAAAAAACTTTCATCTTATATTCTGCTTTGGAGGTATTGCTTTGAAATATATGTTTTTATATATATATATTTGGAGAAGCTGCTCTTTCATGTATGAAGCTCAATTTTGACTATTAACGCAGTTTGGAAAATATCATTTGCATTGGGTTTATAATTAATTTATGCGGAAGTAATCAGCGATAGATTCAATGAATTATAAGATTAGAGAAGTAAAGGAATTCGATATATATTGGAACACTATGTTATTTTAATTTATTTGACGGTTTTCAATGAATAAAAATTACTTTTTTATATTTAATTTATTTTTTGAAAAAGTAGAGTGTTAGTATTAAGACCGTTGAAATACTTGATTGCAAATTATTAAATTTTTATGAATAAAATAGTAATTTACAAGAATCAATAATAGAATATTTAAAAAATATTTTTAAATATAAGCAATTTGAAATATTAATATTTTTTTTCGTAGTTAATCAAACAACAAAGTATTCGCTTTTAAAACTAATTCTGTAGTAAGATTATAAATAGGGGAAAACATTTTAACGCCAAATAATTGAACTTTCTAACGTTATATAAAATATTCAATTCAACCTAATATATTTTTTAAATTTCTCCTATCAGTAATCGCAAAAGCAGTTGTAATTTTTAAAAGTTTTATCTAGTAAAAATTCTTTTAAAAAAAGCATTAAATGCCTCTTGAAAAAATTAAGTTATTGAAATTTAAAAGCAACAAAATTTAAATATATTCGCTAATTCGGAAAACTATTTTCAAATAGCAAATAGCGAGTAATTATCTAGAAATTAATGATTAGATTAATCGATATAATGATTTAAAAACTAACATCACAATAAAATTACTTGACGACCTAATATTAATGGCAATATTTGATAAAGATATGTAAGGGTGTGTTCTCCTTTTTCTTAATTCTGGATTATTTTGAGTATTTTAATAAGCAATTGATTTTATCAGAAACTGCATAAAATACTTCAACAAAGAATTTTCAATGAAACGCAACCCATAATTGCAAATTTAAATACCAATGCAGAAAGAAAAAATGCATTTTAATGTATTTTTCCTAACATCGTATATGGTAATTTTTAAAAGGTTATATTTTAAAATGAGTTTTTTTTTAAATTTTATTTTTATTATCTGATTTAGCAACGAAATTGGTTTTTTTTTCACTATACATAAATCTGACTGTTCACTATATTATTACTTCGTGCATAAGCATTAAAAGGTATTTATATGTGTCAACATTTATCACAATAAAATTAAACACACAGAATTATTATAATATAATTGCAACATAATATGCCAAATATTGATCAAAAACTTCCTTCTAATTATTGATTTTAGAAAAATGTATGGGAACGATTCTGTTCTTTTTAAATTAGAATATTTTCTAAATTAATTTATATACGATAATTACACACACTCCTATATATACATATATATATGCGTGTATATGTAATGATTCATGTTAAACTTCTTCTGAGGGTTTTTCAATTTATAATGGTCCTGACTCTCCAGGACATCACGTAAGTAAGAAATTTTTATTTCCCAGCCTAACGGGAGTTAACCGTAACTTTCAATACTTGAAATTTATGTGATCATCGAATTTAGATTGGTCATTATATAACCACATCGTAAGATAGCTGTCCATCAATCACAAGGGCCGAGTTTTAGAACTTCAGGTTTCCATTTCGTATATAAATACTCGTTCCAAAAATTTTGTCGGCCACTTATTGAATATATAATATATTCTCAAAATTACGCTTGTACCATACCACTTCTGCCCATAGTCTTTTGTTCTGTTTGTGTTATTGTGTTGTCCACATAAATAATAAAATGAAGCTTTAAAAAAACCATCAAGCCTATTCATCTGTTGCATCACGACTACAAAATCCATATAACAATTAATCACCATGTAAAAATCTATTTGAAAAGCAATAAATGATTTCAATACTAAAGATTAAAATAGATAATTTAAATGTTGGAAACAAAAAAAAAAGAGAGAGAGAGAGATGGATTTTTCTGCATTTATTAGCATTGCAGATTGTGGACTATATATATATATATATAACTATTAAAAAATTGGAAAATAGAAATACATCACTGGCTTACGAAAAATAAAAGCAAAATACTAAATACTGTATTCACAAATGAGTTGAAACTGTTTCAAACAGCACAAACATACACACACACATGTATGCACGTGTATATATATATATGAGTGCGGGTGCGTACTTGAAGATATTATCAATTTTTTGTTGCTTTGAAACTCAAATTTTTAATTCCCTAAAAAATGTTAAGAATAGTTTTATTATTTTTATTTGAGCTTCTTAAAGTGATTGAGTAAAAAAGGAAACGTAAAATTCTTTGAAATATTCAAGATTTAAGAAGTCAAATAATATACAATAAAACAGGGTTCGTATGTAAACGATCATTCTCCATTGATTTAATTTCTTATTAAAGACGCACTTTAAAGCTATCAGTGGTGGACTTCCTATTCTTAAACTACGACTAAGTGATGAGGACTTCACTGCAGCTGGTAGCACAATCTACTCCGCATCAACGATGGACTTAAGAGTCTCGACGTTTTTAACAATATATCAGCTCTTCTGTATGGAATTCTTTATTGGACCAGGACTCGCACCACGATTCGATATAAAACAGAATTTCCTGACCACAACTCTGACCACGACTTTCTACTCGGATTCAATGGCCACGTAAAATTTCTTTAACTATGGGAGGTTACATGAAAATTACAATATGCTGTTAGATTTATAGAAAACGAATTGCATTGATGTATGAATTCTAATATGATATGGCAAGGAAAGGATATAGAATTAAAAATATATGTGTATTCCGAAATATATTCAATGGGAAGAAGTTAAAATCATATATAAATATAAGATTTCTGAAAGTTTATTATTGAATGCTGGGTGATTACATTGAGGTAAATTTTTTTTTCTCAGATAAATTAACAATAAGTGATAAAAAAGGAGAAAAAGATTAGAGAGTGTCTTAATTGATGAAATTGTTTCATTGAATGATGTAATGAAATTGACATTTTTAGTAAGAAAATACAAAAATCTCCATTGGTGTGATTACTGTAAATTATTATCTTAGTTATTTAAAATAATTCTATATTATTCCGACGCTCAACAGGGAAGAACATGATATTAAATGCAAACTTGATTTCTGATTTCTAATTTCAATTACAGTAATTAATTTCTATATTAAAGCACGTAAATGTTTTAAGCAATTACATTGTTTTGTGGTTTTTAAAATTTAATTTTACTTAATGGTTTGAGGAGTACAAAAGCACAAGAAAATAACATTACGCAAAATTAATTTTTAAATCGATGGTTTTCAGCCTGAAAGAAAAGTGATGGTGAAGAATAATTAAACATTTGCTTAAACTAAAAAATATGATTGCATTGTATTGGCAGATTAAATTTATAAAAACGATAAAAACTAGAAATTGAAACAAAATTATAAAATACTGCTTTTCTAGGTTATCATTTATTACAATTGCCTAAATTCCTGGTGTAGAAACGCATAAAAATTTAAGTCTCCAATTTAAATATTGACATACACATGTAAAAAAACTCCAAGAATAATTGAAATATTTTTTGCGAAATTCATTTATATGTTGAAAGAATCAAATATTAGTTTTAATTTGAATTTTCTGCCATATTCTTGTAATAGTTTATTAAGATGAATTTTTAATTCTATGCATGCCAATCATGAAAGAAATTGCAATCCTTAGTGTCCAATCAGCGTTTAGTGTTTTGAGGTCAGTGGAACAAGAAGGAACTTAGCAAATAAACTATTGATGAATGATTTGGCTTAGATCCACCCCAACATACTTTCTCGTGAATATCATTTTGAATAAGATTAAAACATTAATATCCATGAAACAAGAACGTTTTTACTAATTAACACATAAATTCAATAATTAATTGAAAATTTGTTGACCATTTAGTATGAGTTGATAATTTTTGATAGGTAGTATGTGATAAAAATAATTTTGAATGAAACTTTCGACATTTTGTTCTTTAAAATATATCAACTTTTTTAATTTTATGTTTGACCCGGTACATAATTTGGGCCATAAATTTCATTCTTCAAAAAAAAACGAACATAATATTTAGCTTTATTTTTATTTCATTAACTTAAAATGCAAAAAAGTACATATAATTAGAATAAAAAGTCATGGAAAATGATAAAAATTATAAACATGCACATGAAGCAAAAATAAATAAATAAAGATTTCTCACGAAATTTTTAATTTGTAAAATATTGCTTTTAAAAAGGAACTTCCCTCTCCCGCCACGAACTACAATGTTTTTTTAACTTGATTTTTTTAAATGTGAAGCTAATACTTAATTTAATAAATAGTTTTAATAAAATATGTTGCTTTTTTTCTTTATTTTTCGTAAGCCCCTTTAATTTCTCTTGAATTTTTTTAAATCAAAAATGTATTGAAGCAAGATTTAACTATAATTTCCTTTTAAAGTCACGAAGCACGTAATTTTAATTTTAACAAATTAGTTTTATCAACAAAATAACGCAAAAATAGTTATACTAATAATTTTTTTATTTATATGGCATTAACTTTACGTAATTAATTCATACATAGCAGAATTTCAAAATCTTCCTTTAAACCTGAATTATTTTGTCGTGTGTGTGAGTTATTTTCTTTAGTTAATACAATTATTACTATATATGCTAGCTTACAAGTAATTTAAACTCAAGTTTTTTAGAAAATAAAAACTAACCACTCCATATTCCTTTTCTTCAGAGTAAATTTAAAAATAAATTTCGCAAAAATCAACTTAATACAATTTGGACACAAATCCCTTACTGCGTTAATATTGTGAGTCAAGCTATATAGATGTTGTATAGCCAGTTGTTTCAGGTTTTTTTTAAATTAAGTTTTGAAACATGAACAAAATACTTGCTTAAAAAGACAGAAATTAAAAGAAAATATCAAAAAAAAAATACTATAGACAAGAGATAATACTTAAATAGATTCTAAGACATGAAAAATCCTAACATTAATGAATTAAATAATTTTTAGTATTCTACAAATGAACTAAAGGAAATTGTGATCAAAGATATTGTAACTATACCCACAACATATTTCGTGTATAAATTTAGTCAACGCTTTCTAACCTAAAATATTTTGTATTAATTATAACGTTAAAAGCGTTTACAAGAAATCTTTTTGATGTGAATATCCAAATGATTTTGAGCTTTGAAACCACCCAATATTACAGATTTTGTCCAATTATAATGAAACTAAACCAAACCAGTTCAAACCCTTATAATTTTAAGGAAATCGCGTATACAATAAAAGCAAAGCGACAGAAAAGAAGAAAAAGAAATTCTTTTAGAAGCAAAATATCTACTTATTTATGAACCATTCTATTCATCATAACTTTTCAGTTTTCAGATACAATGTGCAGATATCAGAACGTAATAATTCACGAACAGAAATGGGAAAAAAAATGGCTATCGGTAATACTGTTAGAAAAATGAATAACTAAATAAAATATTAAAAAAGATGATCTTCGAGAGCGTTCGAAGCGTGATCACGACGGAATCTTATCTCACAACGATCGGAGTCATAGTTTCCAGTCAAAAAGGTTGAGTTCAAAGAAGTCAAAACAATCTTAAAAGTTATCAATGATTTACTCTTACCACATAACGCTTAACAACAGCTTGTCACAGACATGAAAGGTTATCTTTTATATCTTTATTTTGAGTTTGGTTTTTATTCGTAAGATTAGGAACATATTATTTTCTGGAAATTTATTTTCATATTAAAGGCGGTAATCAAGTTGGAGAAAACTTTATCGAATGAAAAAAGTACTCGTGTATGAAATAATATTCAAAAATAGACTAGAGCTATATTTATTTATTATTTATTTATTTTACAAATATCTAATATTAGCGTCGAAGTCTTTAGTTTACTGCTCTCCAATACTTTTTAACAATATCCTCATAACCAGAAAGTGCAAAACCAGAGCTACACAAAAAACAGTAAAATAAGTACTGAGTCTTTTCTGTCGAATACGAACTTTTGGAATTTTGAGATTAATAATTTAAACAAAATGCAGTATGAATTATTTTTTCAAGCTACGTTTTGCTATAACTTATATTATCAGTTACGTAAATACAATTTTTACGCTAAGTCAGAACTTAACTATCACTTTATGTAAACTTTTCAGTGGCAAATCTTATATAAATATGTAGTAGAATATTATACTTCTAACTTATAGATATATCTTTTGATCATTATATAATGTTTTCTGACATGATATCTTGTTCATAAAATAATAAATGCAATTTTCAGTGCAATTTATATCAGTGAACCCATACAATCTCCGCAGCATTCACTTTTTGAGAAATATGAACATTCAGTTCACTAAAAAGCATAAATACGCATATAAAAATGAATAAATTAAGAATAAACTAGTTATAAAATCTTAATTTAGAAATCTCGGCAAGTACTTGATCTGAATTAAATTTTCAGTTCTAAAATTTGTTAATTGTGTACAAAAATTTTTAAAATTTATTTTATACTTAAAATACACAGATAGAGACACTGAATTTAAATTGAAAGAAAAATATAAATTTACATAAAATTTTCTGCAAAATACGTTGAATTTCAAGTTCCTCTATAAGGTATTTAAGTTGCAAAAGTAAATTAATCATTGTGTTTTAAAAATTAAAATCGATAGTATCATAATAGAAGATAAATTTTTTTCAACACGTAAGATAATATAATTAATAAGTTTCTGGAAATCGATTGTTTCATAAATATTTTGATTTCTTACATTGTTCTTTCAAATGGAAATTTATGTATTTTAAATGTGAATTAAGATTGATTTAGGTGGGTAATCTTAAATAGAAAATAATATCAGAAAAATGAGTATATTTTCATCTTTTTAGATAAAAAAAACTCGTTATTCATTAAAAAAATATTTCTTTTGCGAAAAAGTCTCTTTGTGTATGTACATAACACCCACACATATATACAAAGAGAGATAGTAAAAATTGAAGAGTGGTGCCTTAGAGTTCTAAACTGTATTTGAATTCTAAGCCTGAACATTTTAAATTAAATACAGAATACCATATTGGATTTTCTCTTTTTCAGTGCTAAGGTTTCTCAAATTCTGAAAAAGTAAATTTCCTTAATTTGTTTATTATTAAGTTTGATTTTCTATAAGTATCAACTATATATGTATTGCTCCTAGTACTTATTAACTTTTTTTCTCAGTATTAAAGTATAAATATTTCAAAAATAATTTCACTTGAATTTAAAATTTAATTTTTTGTAATTATCTCTCTCTTTTGCATAAAAGAAACATTTCTCTTGAGTAAAAGACGTTTTTATTTCAATTAAATATGATTAACCATATAACTTTGAATTTTTTTATAATACTGACAAATCCCGATTGAAAACTTTTAGACACATTACGAAAAAAAAAGCAATTTTTAAGTTCTCGAAAACGTGAAAGTTATTTTTTCTTCTACAAAAGCAATTTCTCATTCTTTTCACGAATATGTCAAAGCCCCATAATCCTTACATTTAGATCACTCGTCACTTTCCCCCAAAACACAATTGAGATTTTTCCACAATGTCCCTTTCCTCAAACAAGAAAAAAAAAACTCTATTATAACAAACGCAAATTATTATCTCAAAAAAGAAAAAAGGAAAAAGGGGAAAATTATAAACTCAAGATCAAAGATAAACAAAATCGGACGCCTGCCGTCCAAGATGTAGGTTTGAAATAATTTAGATTTGAAACGGATAACAATAGGGAAATGGCCAGCGATTGTCCACCGGTCGATCTATTTTTGTAGCCCCCACACTCGACGGTAATCGTGTCGGCACCGTGCCGGCTAAGCGACGGCGCACTTACGGCGACCGTTTTGTCCCTTTGTTCTCTGGAGCAGGAAACGCGATTCGCATTATGTCGGATCGTACCTTTTGTTTGTTTCTTTGATTGCTCCGTCTTTATTCGCTACTTTAGGATGTTGTAATAAGGATTAAGGTGTCTATTTCGAGATCGATAGAGGGTGTAAATATAGAAGGATTGGAGTTTTTGTCAATGAGAGACTATATCCTTATTGGATGCGACAGGAAGATTTCGGGCAAAATTGGTCTTTTCAAAAGGTTTTTGAAAACAGATTTAAGAAAAATTTCCAGGAAAATATTTTAATGTACATTAAATTTAGTTTATTGTGCTTGTTTGTTAGTTTAATAATCATTTGGTGTTTTTTTAAATGCGATTCTTAGTTCTTGCTTTAGTTTTTATATCTTCTTTAATTTCTTTAGAAAAGATGAAATGGGAAATAGAAAAGTAACGTCAGATAGAGTTTTGTCTAAATATTGGAATAGTTATACGGAAAGTATTACAAATAAAAAATAATTTTATTAGTTTAAATGGCAATAAGAAATATATTATCCTATATTTCTCCTACAGATTCTTTTAAAACTCTTTATTCTTAAAGTATGAAAAATGTGTTGATTTCGGAACATATCTAGAAATAAAGAAACGTATATATATATATATATATATATATGTGTGTGTGTGTGTGTGTGTGTGTTAAGATTAAAAAGTAGTTTCACGTGTGCAGAAAATTTCAATCCATATAAAATATTTAAAGAGTGAAAATTTAATTCCTGTGGTTATTTTTTTAAATATTAACTTACGCTGAAATTCCTTTAGTATTAGGAAAAATGGAAAAATTTTGAATTAGTTCTTGCATGTTATAACATTTTTAAAAAATGTAACTAAATATGATGTAATACAAAAAATTAATGCATTAGTTCTACTGAGCCATCAACAATAGTAATTTTTAAGGTAAAAATTGTTTCACATTTCATTTCATATTAAAAGTTCAGATAAGAAACACCAAATATAAAAAAAAGAAATAAAAACAATTGATGTAGAAAAAATTAAACAAATGTAAAAGTCTTTCAATAAAATTTCAATACTTTTTATATAAATGATCCCTGTTGAAATTAACCTCAAAATTATAAAAATATCTAAAATAGTAAAATAAAGTATAAAAGAACAGAAAAAAATTAATTTAATATTAAATAAAAAAAATTTCTGATAAGTGAGAAATTTTATTTATGTGTTTCATAAAAAATATACTTTGATATCATTAAAAAAATAAGATAAGATTTTAAAAAACTAATTAAAAAACTTTTATCTTAGAAATGTTAAATATATTATTAAATTGCTAGATTTAAAGTTTTAACAAGTAATTTCCCTAAACTACATATTTATTAATAAAATATTAAAAATGTAAAATAAAATCTACATGATTAATATAAAAAGAGATGTAAAATATACTTTATAAATTAAAAGGACACAAAACACACAAAAATCAAATTTTTTTTTCGCACACATTCACACGAATTCTTCCCATGATAAAATTTTTAACAATAAGTGAATTTTTTCTTTGAAAATCGCATTTTTAAGGAATTCTCCATATTATTCGATTAGAATTCTCTGTGTACTTTTATCAATCAACTTATCTATTTTTCATCCTGGATAACATCACACAAAAAACAAAATATTCAAATTATTCTCAGTTTAAAAAATCATAAAAAACAACAAAATTCAAAATTCAAAAAAAAAAAAAAAATGTACTTACATCCTGAAATTCAGCCATATCCGTTGTCATCATGTCCTGCTTAGTTGTTACTCCACTGTTCATCAGCAGGGGGGTTGAGGTTGTACACTCTATACCGCTCGATGTCATCCCTTCCGAAACATACACGGAACAATACCACGGGTACACGACAGTACCTCACCGAACCGCACCCCCACCGTGCGGCATGGACTTCATTAGGGAAGCGAGGGAAAAAATTCAATCGAAAAAAATCCAATAATCCTATTTACGAAAATCTTCCAATTGTCCAATCAACTAACAAAGGTTACTACTCCTGGTATTATCACGTGCCATCACAGTAAAAACTCCCACACATAGTGAGTGTGGGATGGAGGCAGACCACTGTCCACGCGCGCGGGCACTCACCGGTAGGGACGGACACACCTGTACTTGTGCATAGGGTCCATCTGACTACCTTGCTTTCATTAGACCGTGGTCCAGAAAGTAGGTCGCCCCCTAGCGGTCGCTTGGCCCAGGTAGTGAGACCAGTTGAGGTGAGTGTAAGTTTGCTTCGACGTATGATTTCCGATATGGTCACTGGGCACTGATGATTTTTCGACAAGTTTGTCCACAATTGAGAACTGCCTACATGGAGGTGTTGGAGAGTAATTTGGTTGGGTTTTTTCTTCTCTCTCTCTCTCTCTTCACAAATACTTTTACGTATTCGAGGTGTCAGTCTGTGTATAATTTGTTCGAATGATAACATCGAATTAAAGTGTCAAACGGTTGCTTCCAGCTCTAAAAGAACTAAAGACAAAATTTCGTATGATACGTTTTTGTATACGCTATTTATTTCCTGATCTACTAGTTAAAATGAATTTTTTTTAATGTAATTTTATTTGGTATTTTCGTCACACAGTTTGATTACGATTACTATCATCTGTTTTATTAGCAACATAATAATTAATTCCCTCCTGTAGGCTGATTAATAATACCTTTCAATATGTAGGTTTCCATCAAACTGCACTTGGTGTAGGTAATTTTTAAGACGAAATTATGCAATGGTTAGATTTTTTCTCTTCTTTTATTATTACTATTATTACTAACTCTATTAATTTTTACACAGATGATAAAGAACATCATAAAAAATAAGAATTAGTGATTAAGATTTAAACACATAAATAAAATAATTAATTTAAATGTAATAGTTATTAAATTCGTGTACAGAATTAATTCCTGGTTTGAAATTTCTTTATTAGGTTATCAGAACAAAAAAGAAACATGTATCAATCAGAAAGTTGATTAAAAAGATTATGCGTTACATTTTTCAATCTAATGTTTTTACTACAATGAAATGTAAAATGGCTATATATACATTTGAAACCTAAGCAATATCGTTAAAATTTTTCATAGGTTCACTTTCATATTTAATTTCATAAATACTTTGTGTGTGTGTGTGGGTTAGCACATAAACTTTATGTGAATTTTCTGTTGTTTATATATCGGAGTCCACAAATAACATCAAAAGTTCAGTTGTTAAAAGTGACAAATATAATGAAAATAATATCTATCATATATTATTATTAAAATCAATTTATTGTTTAATATATGTAGAAGTATTTCACGAAACCCCACAATAAAAAAACAGATGAATAAATATTAATTAAAAATTAATTTTCTTCGAAATAGATTTCTTTTCGTTTTGACTGCGTACTGGCAGTGAAATATTTTATCTCATGAAAACTCTGTGTACTTATTCATCTTTTTTAAAGTTATAGATGCATTTTTAAAGTAAAAGTGCACTTTTTTTTCATTTTCTCACATCGAATAATAGAATTATTTCAGTAGATACATACTCAACACATTATCACTCTTCATTTATGTATTTAATATTTTCTGTATTTATCTACAAAAGATTACTCTCAAAGCTAAACTAGCATTAAAACAGCTTAATATACACTATATCATTATAAAAATATTTGTGGTCACATATATTACACAGTATTTTATTTATGTTTAATATGATATTTAAAAGGGGAAACGAAATCTTGTTTGAAGCAATTTTGATTTACTTAAATAACATAATTACTGTGTGATTTATCTAAAATGAAACGAAATGAAATGCATAAGAATCATTGAAATAATTTTAGTGAAAAACGTGGCGAAAATAAGCAAGATAATGATGCAAAAAATGCATATAGAGAAAGGAAAATAATAACAATAATATTCTTTGTGTTAAGGATGAAACAGGTTCAGTAGGTAATGCAGAACTTTTTAAAGATATGCGATTCTAAATCCTCACTTGTTAAAATTTTTATTTTATTTATAAAATAGTATAATTAATACTTCTTTAGAGAACAAGAAAAAATTACCAGCTATGCGCGTTACATTTAAAATTTGATAATTTCTTATTTTTTGATTATGGCTGTTATATACATAATTATTTGTAGTTTTTTTTTAATGAAAAATGTATGTTACTCTAAATCTCCGTTCTTCGTTTCAAAGTGATGCGTTGATAATTCCAAAATGATGAATTAAAATATTTTAATTGGACCAATTAAATTTTGAACAGCTGGAATGAATAGTAAGAAAACAATCCATTTGTAATTAGTTAATAATATCATAAACCATGTAAATTTGCATTTAATTATTTATTTTATTGATAATATTTTTAAGTTAGTGGCTTACAATTATTTAAAAAAAAAGTCTTTTCCTCTCTCTCTCTCTCTGTATATATATATTTTAAAAAGTTGTATGTTTCCTGATCCTACATAAAAATTGGGTTAATATAATCTTTGCTATTTATAATAAATTAAATTTTAATCAACCAATTTTAAATGATTTTCCATAGAATTGTTTAGTGATGCACTTAAATATATTTTAACAAATATTCTAACTGCGGAAGTCTTTAAAATGTAAAGACATCTTTGTAATTTCCTTGCCTATTCGAATATGTAATACAATAAAAGGAATAAGATATTCGACTATACTGTGTTTACAAGTTATTTACAAATCATGTTACACAGACTCTTTTCGAACTTGTCTAAAATTTAGAATTTTACTTTAAAAATAATATGTAAAACAGAGTATGTGAAAATTGAAGCAGAGTTTTGTTGACATAAAATATCTAACAAGATATGATTCAAAGTTATGTAAAATTCCGTCTTCAATTACAAGTCGTAACTCTATAATTTTGAAGTTAGTATAAATTAAACCGTGAATTTTATTTTAAAACTAATGTAGGATAAACAGATTATGCGAAAAATGAAGAAGGGTTTCTCTATTTTGAACCCTGATTTAACGAACCCCTATGTAATGAATTTCGCCATTTAAGGAATTTTTCTCTTTCCCCGATTAAAATGAAGGCAAAATCTACCTTTTAGGGAGTAAAAAACTCAAATTAATGAATTATTTCGGCAGCTGGAAATTTTTTTTATTAGTTTGCATTTTTTTTTGTTCAAATTTTCTGTTTGTCCGGAACAGAAAAAATTCTTGTTAGCAGCAAATTTCGACGGGAAAGGGATAAGGCAATTATTAGACTTTACAGAAGCAGATGAATCTTGAGTGTAGCCTATCGTGAGAGATTCGAATATGAGTGGAAATTATTTTCTTATCTCATTTCACTCCACAACGCATGGGATATTTTCAGATTTTAACGATTATGATACATTTGATGATGGACTGCCTATCTGTTCAAATGAAGTTGAGGAAATTGTCGATTTGTCGGATCCAATGAATAGTGAATCTAATGCAGAACCTGATAATGAAACTCCTATCTGAATTGTTACTTTTTCTGATGATTTACATTTTTGGAACTATGAAAACAAACCTCCCTCTTATGCAGCAGGATGTAATGATGCACTACAGTCGAAAATGAACTCATTCGAGTCAAGAATCAAAAAGATTTTCAAATAACTACAGTAGAACGTAGCTTATCCGAATCAAGTGGGACCGAACACCGTTCGGATACGCGATTGTTCAGATAACCGAAAACCGATCCATGCAGTATGTGATACTGGACACTATACGAATATTGAAAATCATCGCATGCCGGAAACGTGCTTGAAGAAAAAGCAAAATAGGTGCAAAATGTCGCAAATTTACCTTTATTGTGGAAAATAATCACTTATTTTTCGCTGTACCATTGTACACCTTCGTTTTTTCGCTGCAATGTCTCTGATTCTCTTGAGCAGCAATAGTTGAGTAGGAGAGTACTCTGATGGTTGTTCGTACCACTCCATAGCTGTCTTAAACGCAGTAAATGCGCCAGCATTTGATGGACCCTTGCTACTTTCACTGTTGTTGTTTTCCTCGTCTTCATCCGTTTCATCGTCGACAGGGTCGAATTTTTTTGCACGGAAGTCACAATCTCGTCATCATTTAGCATTTGAAATCCACTCTTCTGCATCACATGCCATCCAAGTTTCTACACCAACAAAATCTAACAAAATAGCAAGCATACACCCCTTTACTTGGAAACAAACTGACCTAATGTTCCGCGCAGATAATTATAAAATAACACAATTGAAATTCCCCATATATCCCTCATCTAAGATTTTCCCGTCACTTTTGGCCTCACACGAAACAACTGTTTAGTGTTGCACTTTTCGAAAACGTATCCGGACTTTGGTTCGGATATTTGACGCTCCGGATAATAAACGTTGGGATAAACGAAGTTCTACTATAATGAGAAATAATCCATCAATCGAGTAGTTTTATCTTTTGTATAAAAAGTGTGTGATTTTTAGCTATGGATATTTTTGTAGTTACTTGTAGAATTTCCAAAATGTAAGTACAAAACATTTATATCTTGTTTGAACACCGATATAACGAATAACCACAGATAAACGAACAAACTGTTCGGTCCCGATGAATTCGTTAAATCGGAGTCCGACTGTATTTAATAAGACATTATTCAAAGTTGTATGAAACTCCGTCTCCTATTACATGTCGTAACTCTGTAACTTTGAAGTTAATATAAGCAAAACACAGTAATAAACTGAAGTTAAAAACTCAAATCAAACAAGTTAAGAACTGTAGAATTCTTCATTATTTCACAACTTATTTCACTTTTTAAGATAATACTGAATAATTAAAATTGTAAATTATTCACCTTTATATCTTAAAAATTGAAATTTAAGTGGTAAACCAGTAAGAAATAAATTTCTTATCAAGCTTATCTCTTAAACATATGACAATTTCAAACCAACGACTCTATGCCATTCAACAACCCACTTTTCTGTGTCAAAAGAATAAAAAACGACAATTTCTAAATAGTTTCTTTGTAGTTAATTTAAATCGAGAGACCTTCAACAACTTTAAAGAAATACCTCCACATATCATTGGGACTGTCTCGATATTTTGACTGAGATTAAAGATCACCACTGCCTAGCTGTCCACCTTGTTTCGCCATTCTTCCGGTGACATGCTATCGTCTCTAAATCTGGTGAGAAAGAGCCCGAGTGACAAAAATAAGTCCTTAACTGCCATTTTTACGAGTGGAGTGACTAGTTTCCTTATCAGATTAACTCTTATTAAAACGGAGTTAGTGTCCATTTAGGAAGATTTCTGGTTCTCCTGAAAGTGAGACGACGCGAAGAAATGAAACCTGTCTGTTGCCAGACAATTACAATTAAGCACGCTTGTGAAGTGAATTTTAAGTTGTTGTCAGGCTCCTTTTCGCTTTCTTCACGCCACGCTTCCTGGTATTTCTTTCAAAGGGCTCTTTCTCTCCATCCTTCGCTTGCTTTTTTGGCATTTCGAACATTTCACTATAAAGCATGTTCAGAGGTATTCTATGTAGAAAATCAACATTATTATAATTCATACGTGATCTAATGATTTTAATTTGGTTGTATTAGCCTCTAATGAGTAAAATGTGGTACCTTATCATTGAATGGGTCTCTATAGTTCATTAGTATCAAGTTGGTTGATTTAGTATTATGTAAGTTATTTTAGAGTCGAGTGAGTTAATACGGTTTCTATTGACATTAAATGTGTTAATGCTTTCTTTAACTTCAGATAAGATAGTGAAGTTCGTTAACATCAAAATATAATGGATGAATGAACATCAAGTGAATTTTATTTGAAGTGTAGTAATATCAAGTGAGTTCAATGTTGAGTGTTAATCTCTACAATACTGATTAAATTAGTATCTGTAGAGAGTAGCTTGTTTGAATTAATTGAGAGGAACTTTTTTGAATTAATTTTTTTTGCATCAACACCAAATCAGTGAATCTGATTCTCATTAATATGAAAAGAGATATATATATATATATAACTTCAGTTTAAACAAGAAATAAGACGTAAAATGAATACATGCTTATATTCGTAAAAGATTTCTTATGAAATGACCTAGGTAGACTGATGGCTAGGGTTACTACATGACTGGAGCTGTTTGCACGTTTTGGTTCTTCCAAAGGCAATGATACTGAACTAAGTGACCTACTGTGTGTGTGCACTTGAAATTCAGTTGAATGGCTTAGTCTGATACCAATTCAAGTTTGTTTCCGTCAAATAACCGTATTTCCTGAAATTATTGAATTCTTCACGTAACTGAAAACCTTTGTGTAAATTCTTTTCGAGCTTTGTTGTTAAATTTTAAAAACGTTTTTAAATTATGTGTTTTTCTCAAATCTGGGATTGAGAGCCTGGATCACAACTGAAGTTACAAAATATGGCACTATTTCAGCAAAAATATTTTGAGGCCATTAATCTACCTTGGTGGAAACTGAAGAGTTGAAACCTTTCCACATTGTATGGTCAAATTTTTTAATAGAATTTAAACCGGGGATCTTACAGTTCATCATGCGGTAAATATGTTCACTTACAAAATATTTTTCGATGAGTCGAAAACGATGCGATTCGTCTTCTCGTCCATGAAAAAGAATTGTGGACTTGTTACACTACGAAAAACGAACATAAAAATTCAAAACTTCATTTTTTTATCTACTTTGTTTTATTAACATAATTTTCTCCGAAAACGTGAACGTCCGTACTTTCAGCAGACATTATGCCCATTCATAACAAAATTACAACACCACATATTTTTCTCGTTCTGAGATGCGCTCCCCGTTCTCTCCATATTACGAAATCACTCAGTAAATTTAATCGTGATTCATCGGAGAACATCGCAGAGCTCCAATTAATTGTATTTCCAATTACCATGTTATCAATTCCGTCATAAACAAGCTTTTTTTTGTGTGTACAATTCAAAAGCATGCAAACAGCTGAAGCTGTGGCATACCCAATATACTTTCTCTCTAAATCTTCTGTAAGCTGTTTACCTAAAAGTCATTGTTCCCATGGCTGCAGAAAACTCCAAAGACAGCTGTGTCGAACATTTATTACCTTGTTATACCATGAATTTATAAACAAAAATCGGTTTTTTCTAGCAGTTATTGTTCTCGAACGACTTGTTACTACTTGTCTATGAACGTTTTCAAAGATTTGGTACTATTTCAACAGTTTGGAAATTACGCACTGTGCAAGAACGATGTTAGAACATTTCTGTCTATGATCTTCCATTTTTTAAACATTCCAATGATTCTATCTCTTAAAATAAGTCAATTTTGTCTTTTTTCAACACCATAATCTAACTTCCTCGACCGTTAAAATACCCACAAACTAACTTATTGCACAAATTACCAGAATCCCGAATGTATGTTGTAAATTAAATGCTAAATGAATAAAAGGCGTTGCAAGTCATCTGAGCGATATACTTTGTTTAGCTTGTAGAGTCAGAGTTATATATATATGTAATGTTCTTTGCGCGTATACATGTCTTCTATGTGTTTCGTCCAATAAACCAAAACATCTAAAAGAACAGACTGAATCATTGGATTGATATAAAAATATATTCGATATAAGCGTCTATCTGTCCCATGGAATATTAGATTAAGGAATTATAACAATTTTTAATTATAACAATGTACATTTACGTCACTTTACTTGCAAAATTTCATATCTCCCCTCCCCACATCCTATTGCATCACTGAAAAAGAGCATGCACAAATATAATTATTAGTTAGCATAAAGTTATCGTGTGCTCGTACGCGCAGTATTTGGATTTTCTATATTTCACTCAATACCTTCATTTCTACATTTTCCCAGTTATGCTTAGCTTAAGGAAATAAGAGTAATAATTCTTTCTATTAGCTGATACATTTAAGTTTAATTGTATTAAATTGAGTGCAAAAACTGTTAGAAAACACTTCTGGTGATAATCACAAATCAATACGAGAAGATTGAAGACATGCCACTCCTCAGTTCATAAGGATTCAAGAACAGTGTTATTTGCACATTCATATCACGTGACACCAATGGGCTTGGTCTCTCATAGAAATATGCGATTAGTAAGAGTTTTAGATATTTCTATTTCACTTAAATTTATTAGTAGAGCTCGGGTAAATATCCTTTACACTTTCAAAACTGGTATTGAATTTCAATAAGTTTCAAAACAATTTATGGAAAGTATGGACTTTTCACAGAGAAGTAACACATTTTGTTCTAGCATGCTTCTTTCAAAGGTATGCGTTTATCCCCTACACCTGGGGTAAGCATTGAGTCGATCGCGATCGCCCAGTGGACCGGTAAGATATTTTGGGATAACCACCTGGAGTTAGTAATTATATACCAAAATATTCCAGATAGGCTGACAGTATAGTAAGTCTTTTTCAGATTATAACTACGGAAACTAACTTTAGATGAAAATTTCTTGTTTGCTAATGTATTTTGAATGATTTGATAATATATATATATATAAATGCAACATTTGATATTATTATATTTGTGGTTATTATTATTATGTTTGTATCTTGCATTTTGCTTTGAGCACGGTCTTAAAAGTGTAATTTTTTTATAGTAGTGTGTTATAAGTAAGCGTATATTCCATATTTATTACTAAATATACCTTTTTTCTTAGATCACCATACCTACACCACTAAGTGAAACGCAATGCCTTAAAAAAATTTGAAGTAGTCCTTACCCCGGAAAGCGGTCCCTGCCCGCCCCTGTCCTGTCCTGTTAACGCTCCACGATCGAAATTTTATTTTCTTACGAATACATTAACTATCATTTTCTCTAATTAGACATTTTTTTCATAAAAGTTTATGGATTGTTGTAGGTAAGATACATTTCTGAATTTGTTAGATAACTTCTTATGAAAAAAAAATTAAATTTTTAAAGATTTCTAAAAATATGCGTTATTTCAATGCAAAATTACTAACTTTCCTCGTATTTTTAGCGCGTTTTTCACGTAGTGGAACAAAAGCGCTATTCGGACGCAAATTTTGTCTTCGTCTTCGTCCCATATTTTGTCGCACCTTTTTCTCAGCCAATAAGCAACCAATTGAAAATTTTCCCATAGTTTTCCCGAATTTTCCTACAAATTTTCCTGAATTTCGCTAGTCCTGGCTTTTGTAACTTCTGTAAAAAAAAATTTTTTTTTTTGCCTTTTTTATAGTGCTGATTCAGATTTGTGTCATTATTTCTTTTCAGCTCAATAGTAGTACATTTAGAGGAGTGGTACAGTACTACTTTCTGTTAGTAAAAAGTTCATTAGTTGCATTATTGTAAAATACAACATGTGAAAAACGCGCTAAAATTACTTGGCCATGCCATTGATTGATATCTTGTTATTTTTTTGCTCGTTAATTAATTTTTATTTTCTTTTTCTTGACACTTTTTCTTTTAAAATTATGTTGAAGAGAAGCTCATTTCTGATTTTTTAAGATAATTTTTATGAGAAAATATAAAACTTTCAAAGGTACAGTAACATTTAATATCAAATACAAGCTACTTCTTAAATTTATTTTTTAGTTTCAAATAAAATGAAGTATATTTTAAGATGTTATTTATAGAAGCACTCAGGATGAATTTGCATTAATCCTGATTATAAACTCTCTCTCCATTACATTTAATATTTCTTTCAGTTCTATAAGTTGAAAAAAATTTTCGAGATATTGTGTGTTGTGTGGGGCTGCCACATTGGGTTTTCCATTATATATGTGCTTGAGAAGCTTTAAATTTGGATTAAATGCTAATTTAAAATTCTATATTATATACGGAGCAATGTTTAAATGAATATTTTACATGTTACGACGCAAAGTTGATTTAACTAATAAATTACAGTATAAGATATCAACACTCTGGTATCATTACCCATTAAATACATCACATAAATTGAATTTTAATAAAGTTCTACAATTCTTGGAAAAATATTTCAAATATTTCAATATTTCAAAAATATTTTCAATATTTCTGCAAGTATCTTACTTAATATTTGTTTGGAAAAAATGTAAGTTGAAAATAAAAAAAAAATTTTTACTTGAATTTTTTGTAATATAGAAATTTTTTCTTAATATGAATCTCACAATGAAACAGATATTTAAAACATTACTTTCTTTAAAAATTCAGTAAATATTCATTTCCGTAATTTATCCTTTTTTTTCGTACTAATCTCATCATCATTAATGAAAGCAGAAATTAATTTCAAAACAATTAGAAGTTTACAAATAAAGAAAAATTATATAAGTTGTTTTAACTAATTACTTTTTAAATTACATAAATTAAATTAACTAAATATTAAAATTGGATCACAGTTCGCTTTCAGAATTTTGATAAAAATAGAACTATCATTGAGAAAATGTGTATATTTGTGCTATGTGTATTTTTTTAATAAGACGAGTAGTTATCTTTGACAGTAAAAATAGGAATTTCATATAAAATAGAAAAATATAGACTTTTTTACAAGTATAAAATGATAACTCAACAACAGTATATTTGGAATAATTTTTACGCAAATAAATGCCATGTACACATTTTTGTGCTAGTTATGCGGAAAATCATTCTTTCAAAACATAGGATGAGTTACATTTAAAATTTGAGCAATATTAGAATAATACTTAATTCCAAATTCTACAGAATAATTAAATTAAATATTTCATTCGAATAAATGGAATAATCCTTCTTTTTGACCACATATTGCACTATTTTTAAAACATAGCATTCGAATTAATTTTAAGCATTGAAATGAAAATCATTTCACATATATTTGCAAATCTGAATTCACAAACGATTTTTGAATTAGAAGTACATAAGTTGCTGTATAAATAAAGGATCATTTGCACTTAATACTCAGTATTAAAAAGGAAAAATTCAAAGCAGACAAGCAGCTAGATTTTCCTTTACATCTACTTCACAATTTTTTCCACTTTTAAAGATAACTCAAAAATGGGAATTTAATTTAAAACATTTAGGTTTCTCTCCTTAATAATTCTATATAGGCTCGCTTATTTGCTATATTTCATTTCTATTTTTAAAAGTCTTATTGCATGAATATTTTATCAATTTAAGACTCGAACTCCACTCCTATTAAATTATGAATTTGAGTATTTTTCAATTACAGTGAAAAAAATGTAACGCGAAAACGCTTAAGACATTCTATTTATTAACACTAAATGATGCAGTAATTTCGAAAAATTAGTATATGTACTTTCATGCATTTTTCTCTTAAAACGAAAAGATTTCCCTTCCGGGAATAAGCAAAATACGGAAAACCCAGTCGGATTGGACTGTTCCTATTGTATTATCCGAAGAATTCACTGTAGTAGATGATGATAATGTGTGTACAGCCCCAATTATGGCAGACAAAGATACTTTGGAGTTTGCTCAAAAAATATCATTGATGAACGATCATTCCGACGACGAAAATGAAATGAATACTGCAGCTCCTGTTCCCACGTCACCCGAAATGAGGAACGTCACGAAATATATGCGCAGTTATTTAGACGCTTTTGTGTTAAGCGATTTTCACTGTAATATGACTTTTTTTTAAAGTTCATACGGAAACTGTTAGCATAGCTGCGTTAAAATACTTCCCATTTTTATAGATTTTAACACCTTTTATGTATATTAAAAATTGGTCTGTGCACTTTCGTAACAAACATTGTCAAAATTAGTTTCATCCTGAAATAGAAAGCGGAATATTCAGTTATCGTGATTTTTAGATTCATGTCTACGAAAATTGCAAGGAATCATATGCAAGATTTTTCTTAAACATCAATTTCTAGTCTAACAGCAATGAAATCATGTCTTTTATAATTGATTTATTTTTAATCTTTTTCGGAACTTAAGTGAATTAATGCAATAAATCTTGAACCAGAACTGAAAAAGGTCAAGCAGCTGGAAGAAATAAAATAAAATAACAGATCCATTCCATTTGGAATCATTGTGGCGGAATGTGAATTCACCAATCGAACATCTCCAGTCTGATAGAAGTCACTGCGAAAAAAGAAGATTTACAATCTTCCTGATTCCACCGATTTGATAATAGAAACTGTTAGAGCATTTTATCTCTGAGTACCATAAGTCCATGAATAATAAATAATATCATTCTTCATGCTGACATATCAGTGAAGCGAAAACCCTGTTTTTTGTTTAGATGTCGGGAGTAGTATACGGAACGAACATTTTTATCGGTTGAATTTAGAAATCATTATACGATATGTGTGGTGTACGCTTCAACCATTGAAACTAGTTATTAGGAAGTAGATGGACCAATTTTAGAAGCGGTCATTTGTAGTCATTTATTCTTCATCAACCCTATGCTTAACTGTGACTGGAAGACGTTGTTTTGTCTTCTTCGAATACGTGAGGCGGAATTTATTGATTGTATCTATATTTAGATGTATATTTGGCTTTTTAATTTTTCCAAACGTTAGGAGGTCTGTGTTCTTTTAAACATTGTACATTGTAGTCACGTAAAATGCTAACAAATTTATAAGATGATTTTAAAGATTATCCGTTCTTTTTGCCTCAATTATACAATGCTTTTGTATTTGCCTACGATTTATATTATTGTTTTGAAAGCAGTCCTTACTGACTTGAAGTATTATTGGGATGTTAAGTAAAAATTGTTACTTTCTTAAATGCTGAAGGTAAGCTTAGAAGTCTGTTTTTTGGATTTACAAATGTCTTATTGTGTGTGTGGCAAATATTTTTTTTTTTCAAGCTTCTTCAAACAAACGAAATGTTTTTCTTGTTTCGTATTCTTTTTTTTTATCAAAGTCATTTTTTGTTAGAAAAATGCAGTAATATCATTCGTTTGTATAAATATTTCTGATACAAATCTATGATTCTCATATTTGTAAACAATTTTAAGAATTCCATTTGTGATTATCATTTTAAAAATAAATAAATTGAACGCAGTAGCTCAGTAGTCCTGGTCACCACGAGCTCGTGGTCGACGTTTCATGAGTTCGAGACCTGCTGCCACTAAAGACCCACCGTGCTGTTGCTCGTTAAATCTGTCATGGTCGAAAGTCCTTTACTTGGCGTAGTGTGGTAGTTCGAAGAAAAATATGCCATTTAGGTATCATCCTCGTCACTTGCGACCTTGGTTTAAAGTTGCGAGGTCCGTCACTAGTAGCCCCCAGGCTGTTTTATTTAATACATTAATGAACTCTCACTCACTCAAATAAATAAAGCTGCCTATTCTCCATAGAGTATTTTGGAAAACTCTTTCATTTTCCATTGGTGCATTGGGAAAATCATGCACCCTCCAGTGGATCCCGGCCCATGTTGACATTGAAGGGAACAAGATGGCCGATTTAATTGCCAATGAAGCCAGAACACTTGAACCTGTAACTTCTTCGACTACGGTCTTTGTAGCTAACGCAGTCGCAAAACAAAAGCTCTGCTCAAACCCACGAAAAAAATTCTAGCTGCCAGAATTAAATTATAGCCGAGAAATTACAACAATAACCAGACTGAGGACAAAGCATTTTAAGGGCATGAAGATTCTGCCTAATGGATCCAAATCATATGTGGAATACAGGCAATGCCCAGGCAAGCAACTGGATCCCAAACAACTTTTTAGTTGTCTTTCCATTGTTGGTGCCCTTTTTAAAATAGACAATGACTACAGCATGGACATCCTATACTCGGATCGTGCCATGGATGTTGCCACGGCAGTGATTCACGCCTTTTGCAATATTTGATTATATCTTTATTTTATTATATACATCTTTGCTCTCTGTCGTACAAAACAACAACAGCAAAGACTGATAGCTTTTACTGCAAAACGTCTTAGAATAAAAAGTTTTGAAATTTTTAGCAGGTTCATTAAGATGTGATGGGTTCAAAAAATCAAAAAAAAAAAAAAAATTAATTCATAAATTGTTTTTTTAACATGTCTAGAATACGGTGGTAAAGTGATTTTTTAAAATTTGAAGTCGTTTTAAAAAGCAGGTGTCAGAAGAGCAGCTGTTTGTAGCGCTAAGTTAAGATTTTCATTGTTTTAATCGGACTTGAAACTTTAAATGTGTTTTTTTTCTCAAAACTGTGTTTTTCAAGTTTTTCTCCATTATATCTCAAGAACTGTTTGACAGAATGACTTCAAAATTATGGGGTATACTCAGCACATATATACGCACCAAATGGATTACGATCATTCCAAAATTCAAAATATTTCTATTTTTATAACAAAAACATAACATGAAATTCGAAACTTTTTCTTCAGAGGTGTACCAAAAGTCCAATTTTTTGATATTTTCAATTGAGTATAGTCCATTCTGTGCATTTAAGCTTATAGATTAAAACGCCATTAATTTTTTTATTTCAGATAAGCCAATCATCTGGAATCGTGAAGGAAGTGAGTGTCCATTATTTCGAGGCGGGTGTGTTCAGAGCGCTGTAACTCACGTTCAATTGGATATTTATGGCTAAGCATTTATACATACTCTTAAAATACATATAATAAATGATAAAAAAAGCTTAAAATTCTATCATTTTACTGGTCGTCAAAAAGAATTCCCTAAGACTGCTTAAAAAACAGGCCGTCACATGGGTGAACCCCCTTAATTAATTTCTCAGCAATACCGCTCTACAAATCAACATTAGGAGTAGTGTTGATGGACCATGTAATTTTGAGCGAGGACGATACTTAAGCTGCCACCCAATCTTCAGACTTTTACACCATGCTATTGGGAAGATTTATGGTAGGAAAGCTATAACGCACATATTGGTGTAGAAATTCGGGGCGAGAACCTCCCTCAACTCCATTCTTCAAATTTCCTCACCAACTTCAGGGTTTTAAATAACGATAGATTCACCGTGCATCGACCCCTCAACCCGGTGGATCTTTTCAAATGATTTGGGACTAAATACATTTAAAAATCATTATATTGATAGCCTTAATAACCAAAATGAATTCCAAAATGAATAAAAAATTTGGAAATAAAAACAATAATGCATATTATAAATTCTTATTTATTCTTACGTTTTGCGTGCTTTATGCAGATTTTTTTTTTATAAAGGCGATTCGTGTAAGAAAAAATTAAGACTCGTCAAAAAAGATTTATACAGAAAAACAAATTTCTGTTTTTTCAATCAATAAAATGAAGTTTAACTGTTTGAATTTTTGAGAGTATGCGAATTTTTTTTTATTGCTGAGATATTATTACGTGCGACACAGTATCATCATATCAGATTACATTTATATTTCCAAAACGTTAAAATGATATTTAAAAAAACTACACTAGCCAAGGACATGTGTTCTGGGAAATTAGTTTCGGACGATTAATAGTACATCAATCATTGAAATAGAATTCATAATTTTAGAATTTAAAATTCTTTTAACTTCGACTTAACCATTATTTTGTATTATAAAGGAAACATCAAAACTTTTATCGACGTTTAAATTTACAGTAGAAAGATCTATATAATAAACTGGATTAAGAAGAAAAATGCTTGTTCATATGCTCTTTTAAATTGTATCTTAATTTTAAAATGCATCTTATTTTTAGCTTAATTTCTTAAATTATACTTCAGCTGTAGTTATTGCTAATTCAAAAACATTGTTATTTTTTATAATTCACTTGGAATTGAAATTCAAGAAGTCCCAATAATAAGTGTAATTACAGTAAGTCCTTTAGTCGATGCAACTCAAACTTTAAGTCTATAATAATTATGAAATTTTTAGTCATTCATTAAACTAGTTATTGAAATTTCTGATTTTCGTCTCTGGCATGATAAATACGAAAATTCTAAGTATGTGTTTCCTTTGAGTCTTAAATGAATCTATACGAAAATATAGGATCCCTTTTGACAATTGGAATAGAAGATTCCGATTAAAAATATGAGAAAAGTCATAATTATTTTTAGTAAATTTAATTATATGTATATAAATATAAGCATTATGTTTTTCCCTAACATAAATAATCTCGAAATTGTTGAGTATTTGTACTGAACTAAAGCAACAACGAATTTTCTGCAAATCCTATCAAAATAAACTAGAGCTTGCTTCTTAAACAAACTTTTAGAATTTGACCCCACAGAAAAAAATATTTGAAGAACACTAAAAAAAAAGCCAAAGGACCCTGAAATCCGTTATTTCACAATATTGACTGAGCTCAAATCCAATTCCCCTGTCCCTCTTTTCCACCTGAGTGGAAGGTTTCTTGGACATTTTCTTTAATTCCTTCCTTCGAAGGCAATAAAAATAAAAGAAAAAATTGACCCGTTTTTACGATGGGAGACGTCACAAGCGAACATGGCATTTCACACTCGAAACACCCCCACCGATCGCCATTTTTGATTTTTTTTTCTTCTTTTTTCTTTTTCTTAGATTTTTTGATCCAGTAATCCACAATCTGCTACTTTTTTAGTTCAAGACATCCTATACCGGGCCTCCTATAGACCTCCCATGCTTTGTTCTAGAAATATTTGGGGGCATGTCTTCCATCTTTTTTTTTCTTTTTATATTTCCTTGCCTATCCCTCCCCCATCTTTTTGCTTTTATTTAATAAGAGTCATAAGTCTGAAAGAATTAGAACAAGACATTGCACCTGGATATTTTGTTATTTGGCTTAAACCATTATCCCACTTTTAAACCATTTTGACCGAAGTAGTTTCTATCATATAGAGACATTGCAGCCATATTGCAAATGGCGCATTTTGTACAGTAAAGGCCAAGGAAGTGATTAGTTTGCTTTGCGAACAATAGTCACTTTGATTTTTATTCGAAAATTGTTGTCAAATATCTACTGTAAATGGGAAAGTAAGGTGTGGTACTGTGATTCCTATTTGTAGAGTAAGATTAGTTCTCATACTGTATCCTGTAATGGAAGCTGTAGAAAAAATCTCTTTGCTAAATAAAGCTTATTTATTTTACGGAGTAATACGCTTAAGGAATTTTGATGAGCAATTTGAGCTAAAGATTGAATCATTCTATTGGATTAAAATCTGAAGAAAAAGAGAAAATGAAATTACAGTTCTGAAGGCATGGAAAGTAGTGATGCAAGATTTTAAAAAAACATTTTCAAATTTCTTCATAATTGCAGTAACTCCAGACTACTCGCGTTTAAATCGCTCTGAATAGCATTGGTCATTGTTACTTAAACTTGGTCAAGTAAATATAGTAGACGAATTAAACAAATTTAATTATTCACCTTGCATAACAGATTTAATGCAACCAGTATGTGAAATATAAATGTATGATAATTATTTATTTGCAGAGTTATACTAATCGTGTTACTTTCTCTCATGCATCTCACTTCCTTTAAATATTACGTATCTAAAAGAAGCTGAACAACATTTATAAATACATACTTTCTTCGATTCGGAACTTAAAAACAGATTTTCTAATATTTTTAAATAAATTTAAAAGAGTGATATGTGTTTTAATTTTAAAATTGCAAATTCTTATTTTTTACAGAAGAGTTTCAGTTATGGAGTTTCTTAAGTTGAAATATGAGTGTGTGTTGAGCAACTGTAATAATATTATAATTTCTATTTCCTTATTGAGTAATATTTTTATTGCTGCAATGTTAATGATAAATTATCTGATAAATTAAAAAACAATGAAAGAAACCCTTTATGTACATGCATTTTTTATTTTTTCAGGGTATATATACATTTTTTAATTTTGAAAATTATTAAATAATCAAACCAATTTTACGTTTTTTTTAAATGGAACATTTAAACCAGGAATACGTTATTGTTGTACATTCTTTGCAATTATCATTAATTTTTTGTTACTCAAAAATTTTTCAAGCGCTTTTTTTACAAACCTAAAGTCCTCTAATTAATTTTAATACGCCTCATAATTTTCAACCACGATTCAATGACCAAATCGACTCCTGAACCAGCATCGCACCTTACATTCTCGACTTACCAATGCTAAGACTTTGAGCTCTTGTACACTCAAACAGAGCTTGAATATGCGGTTTGACTAAAGCTCCCCTGGCAATGAGCTTGATGCCGAGATGTGGCCGCGGTAGCCAAGTGGTCTAGGCATCGGATCGTGGCTACCATGTCATGATTTCGATCCCAGTACCACTGAAGACCCGCCATGTAGGGGAGCGATGCACGTTAAATCTGTCGAGAGCTCAAACGTCTTCCCATTGGTGGGGTGTGGTAGTTAGGAGAGACGGGTGCCAGCTCAGATGTCGTCCGAATCACTTGACCATGGTTCAAAATTACACGGACCGTCCCCAAAAGCCCTCGTGTAGCTGAACAGTGGAACATTAATATTCACTCACTTGATGCCGAGATCACTAGAATACCACGTTCATTTGCTTCGGGGTTAAAACTAATTACGACGTAAATTATGATGTAGTAAATGAGTGTTTATTGACGTCGCACTGTAAATCAACACAATAGATATTGACGATGGACCTCGTAAATTTGTAGCATAGTCATGTGACAAAGACAACATCTGAGTTTTGGCCCACTCTCTTCAAACTTCCAAAACACACCAATGGGAAGACAATGGGTAGACTTAAATCTGTGGGAGAGTCACCACAGATTTAAGGTACATGGCGGATCTTCAGAAGCAACAGGGTTCGAGCTCATGACCCGCTGACCACGAGCCCATGAGCATAGCCACATGGCTACCACGACCAACAAATTGTGATGTATAAACATACTCCATACAGTACATTTACAAACATTTATCTAATGACGATTGGGGTTCAACTAGTGACTTTTGGCTTTTATCACCAAATTCGAAACTCATTTTCTTGAGCAACCCTTCCAGTATACTACTTATTATATCCAAAGAATTTATCTTTACTGGGAAATTCTTAATACTTAAACCATTTCGTCTTGGCATTTCCAGCCCTATAATATCGATAATGCGCACTTGCACCGTATTTTATGGCGAAGCACTCAATTAGAGGCAGAAATTTCGCTCTGGAAAAGCAACATAAAAATAAGAAAAAGTGTGGTAAAAAGGAAATAGATTGTAAAACGATGTGCAGTATGAAATGTCAGGATGTTAATGGGCTTGACCTTAATGTGGTGAAAGAGTATAATGTTCCCCTTGATATTACAAATTTAAAAATCGACATTATTTTTACTTTTTTTTTTACATTCTGCTCACTTGCATTTAGTCTAAAAGAATTCACACACACACAAAACAGGTATAATTTTTGAAAGATAAAAAAGAGTGAGAGAGAGAAAATAGCAGACGTTTATAAGGGCTGGATTAAAAATGCTTCGAAAGCATTGGGAAATGCTATATGTTTAATTCGACAGTTAGGATTATATTTTTTTCATCCAGATCATTAAATAAAAATCGTTAAAAGTAAGTAACTTAAAAATGGCTTTACATAATAGTAATAAAAAAGGAATTTTTTTTTGTGCCTGTATTGACATCTGAACTTTTTCTGGAAACGTTAGATCGAACAATTCCATTTCAGTGACGTTTTCTGTTTAAATTTTATTTTGTTAGAAAACTCTGAACGAGACTATTTTATTATTTCACGTTTTCTCGGAAATGCCAGAATTGGTTAATAGTATAAGTAACAGCAGTGGCTCACACAAGAATTTTTTAAGGAGGAGGAGGGGGGTCAAGAGTCGGAAGTCCCCATTTCTCGTATCATACCCCAATACACCGCCAAACATATTCTTTTGATTTTGTCGATTGTGGGGAACAAAGAATAAATGATTGAATACTTAATTAGCACTGATTAGTGAAAAAAATTATTATTAACAAATACTTATTTTTTAAATTTTACATACTATATATATAGGATTATAATCAATCAAAAAACAAGGGTGGAGGGGGGGTCCGGATCTCCCCCCTTGTGTGTGCCACTGAATCAAAGTCTTACATAAACATCTTCAAAAGTATATAAAATAGCTTCTAAAATTATATTTTATATGTATTTATTAGTCACGTTAAGCTTAATATCATAGTTTAATTAATTTAATCTATATCATTAATTATATGTAACAAAATACTCACAGATTTCAACAACGATTAGTTCAAACTAGATAAAATATTAGCAATTTATAAACACGTCTTAGGTCTTTTTTCAGAGTAGTGTAATAATTAAAAAATCTTTCTTGTACATAAAATCTATATATTTTTAAAAATTTGATGATAATTTTAATTATATACTTGTAATATATACTCGTTCACTTAAATGTTTTATATTATCGTCTAACTAATAACTGTTTTAGTAACTTTCTGAAAAAGTATTGGTAAAAAATAATAATGCAACATTTTGAAATTTGTCTTGGAGTTTTTAGCCAGTACTCTTTCCGATCCGCTTCTCGTTGCAACCGTGTTTGTAAATTTAAGAATGAATTGAATTAAAAAAAAAGGTTTTGAGATTTTTATTTTCAACGAAACAGTTAATATGCTTCGTTAAAAAGACTGATCTTCAAGAGCATGAACGACTGAAAGAAATTCTTCGAGTTAAAATGCAATTGATTAAAAATAAATATATAGCAATGGAAAAAGAAAAAGCCGTTGATCTGGTGAATGAGGGAGTGTTTATTACCCCTCTCGTTACGTAATCGTTTTATTCGAAAATTTCGTAATTTTTTTATAACATATTTCATATCTACATATTAAATCTATTAATTTACAAAAAAAATTGTAAAAGAGGTTATTTTTTTGATATAGAGATACATTATAAAAATATAAACACAAAAACATAAATGGGAACATTACGGGTTGCACAACCAAATCGTCGGAAAAAATACATATCCCCCCCCGGAAATCGCGGGATATGCAGTGAAAGGGTTAACGTCACACTATGAAGCAACATAAAAGATATTGGCAACGGACCTCTCAATTTTGAATTATGGTTAAGTGAAGAGATGTCCCATGGGTTGACACGGCACTCTCCAAACCACCGCACCATAACAACAGGAGGACTTTTTGACACGAAAGATTTGACATGTATTAGCTCCTCTACACGGTAGGTCTTCAGTGGCACAAGCTTTCGAACTCATGACCATGACTACTAGGATACCACGGCTACCATTTGATCTGGCATGGAATAAAAAAAGGCGCATAAAAGAACCTCAATTCATTTTTCCTATTTAAATGTTAACAAATTCCTCTTCAATGTTTAAAACTGTTCTTTGCAATGTTTTCACAGAATATATTTACTTATTTGAATTTTGTTTTAATATGCTTATGAGCACAAGTATCGATACGACATTTACTGCAAATCCATTGAATTCGGTATCTAACGTGGACAGTTGTTAAAAAGCTATTTGACATGGACTCATTTACAATTAATTAGTTGCAGTACATTTACATGCAACACAAATTACATTATTACCTCAAAAGACGTCTAAAAGCAACAATATCTCTCAAAATGTGTACAAACTGACTAAAGGCATTTTTTTACATCTGCTGACTATACAGAAAATCAGTAAATCAGAAGAGTAATTTTTCAAAATGGATTTCTACATTCCAGTAACTAGATTTATTTTTTTTACGTTTATGTTGCTTTTGCAGCATTATAAGCTATATATCCGTACATTATATGTGTTTACTTTTTTGTGATATGATTTTTTTTCCAATTTAATTCCTCCACAGTTATAATTTAATAAATCATTTACCGAACCCAAGGTGTGGCATTTAAGGCTTTACCAGTTCCGTATGTTTAGTTCATTTAGGTCTGAACTCTCTCTTAGAACAAAATCGAACATTTTTTTCAGGGTTATTTCCAGACAAACCCTAAGAAACAGAGCGTGTTTGAAGAACTCGGCGCCTACATTACTAACAATGTTTCACCTGTTGAAGGATCAGGGTGCTGAAAGGAAAGATAAGTCCTATTAACTATTGCAACAGATTACGTATTACTGTACTTCCTGCTGCCTTCTTTCTGAAAAAAGGGGATGATTTATGGACTATGATACAAAACACAAGAATCGATCAGTTTAGTAGGTACAATGCTTTTTTCTCTTCCAGTAAAATAACTTAAATCAATTGGAAAGAAGAATGCTACTTTGTCAAAAAGAGTTTCTGGAAGTTGAAAAAAACGAGAACGTTCCATTTCTCAAGCACCGTAAAATTATTTCGAAATTTCTATTTTTAAACGTGGTTAGTAAATTGATGTATTGTATGATGTTTTTAGAGAACCCCCTTTAAGAGTGAAAAAGAAGGATTACTTCATTTCATTCAAATAGAAAAGTAGGCCTCTGTAATCATTGCACGAGCTACATGTTTCCCCCAAAATATCGAAATATGCGAGGAATGCATAGAAAAAAATTCTCTATTTCCGGGATGGTTAAAAGTAGTTATTTTGCACATTGTACAGCTCGAAGAATTTCAACAAAGAGTTATGAAGTTTGAATGAAGAAGTTTTCTGTAATGTGTTTCAATGAATTTGAACCATCTTAAGTTTTTAATACCTTCTAAATTTTTTCAAATTTGCTCATCATGTGGAAGCTGTATGTTAAATCAGAATATACGTATAAAAGAGATTTGATTAGTGAATACAAGTAAAAAACAACCTAACCATAAAAAATAGTAATTTAAAATAATTATGTTATAAGCACATTACACACTCTTCTTCAGACAACTCTTAACCACTTAGAAAAATTAGAGCATAAAAGCACTTGGCACAGCGTATTACTCGAAAAGTTCTGTTAAATGTACCCACCAGTTAAGAAGGAGGGTATATGACCGTTATTACTGCAATGCATTGTACCAGCTGCATATTTAATTATTATAGTGTGGAGTTTTTGTGTTATACATTATTTGACTGAAAGGAATTTATGCAAAAAAAAAAAAAATTGCAATTCAACCGAAGTCCAGTTCCATGAGCAGGAAGATATCACTTAAGAGGGTCAATAATGACATATTCATTTGAAATTTAAGCAAGTTATTATTTTACATTATGTTAAATAAGAACTTTATAAATCCGTTAATCAGTATTGCACGATTAGATTTCTCTTTCATTAGATTGTGCAGCATCATTAATTTGATTTTCGGAACTGGTAGGTATCAAATAAAGCTAGCCACAAATGCTTACATCGGAAATAACTGCGAAAGCCGAAATTAATGACGAGCTCCATAATTCTGGACAATTGTCAAATGATATTTCGTCTGTGTGGTATCTCCTACTCCCTATCTTCCTCACCACCTCCTACCTTCCTCCATGGTAAAACTTTTAGGTTTATTTTCTTTATTAGTCCGATTCTGTACGGAAGCATCTTTTCGAGATTTTACTTGAAAAACCCAGATAGTTTCAGTCGTAATGCCGACTACCTAGCTATTACGACCTCAATATGAAACTCTATTCATTGCAGTACATTGTACGTCGACGAGATTCAGCGACCTGTAATGTTGCCACTTTTTGCATGGACACATTGGCTTACATTTAAATGGCCTATGTCTGGCGATACATGGCAGAACTTTCTACAATAGTTGTTATAATTTTTTATCAATAAATCTCTGGCTAGTGCGATCGCCAGATTGTTCCCCAAGAGCTCTGATGAACGGTGTACCTGATCTACCTCGTTAACCGAACGGGTCTTGCTGGACAAGCAGTCCTATAGGACGTCTACTCTAAAAACCGATTCCCTCCTGTATAATAGATTCCATTAGGGACAGAAGTGAGCCGTTGCATTATTAATTTTTTTATATTCTTGTAGGCATGCAATTTCTTTGATGCTGTTAGCATTTTTTTTTCAATGTTTGTACATCATATCTAGGGAGTTTCGTCGTTCCATTCAAATAACTAACTTCTTTATGCGTCACTTTTTTATTTTATAGAGAAAAGCACAGACACACACACACACACACAAATATATATATATATATATATACCGTATACTCCAGCGCATAACGCCCACTTTTAACACAAAAAATAAGATTGAAATCTACGGTTTACGGGTGAGTGTTATACACCGAATGTAAAAACGATAGCTTCAAAAACAAAGAAAGGATGAGCATAAAAAATTACACTTCTACCTATTTCTAATTACTGTTCATTTAGAAGAAATGACATACCTTATGAATTTTCCTTATTAGAAATCAGGAAAAGTTCGACATATTCGTCTTCCGTTACATCATCAGGCCCATCATTGAATCCTTTTTCATTTTCACCATCATTGTGATTCTGATATATGAATAAATAATCATCTTCCGTACCATCTATATTGTTAGATATAAGATATTTTTAAACGACTTTTGCTTTTGTCAGATTTAATTTTATCCTATTCTTTTATTGGCCATTCACGCACTATTTTTTATTTCGAAAAATAAGAGAATTGAAAATGTACATTTCGGTTTTAATCGTAAAAAGGCGAATACCTAAAACTTAAAAATATAGAAGCACGTTACACGCCGGAATACATTGTGTGTGCGTTAATAATAAGCAACTCATCAAAAAGTTGCCCGTATGGGACTGTTGCTTAAATAATCGGTTATTAACGTCTCTGTAGAAATACAATCAAATCTCCACATAACTAACATCTATTTAGTGAATTTTTCTATTTTGCGAACTTCGTATAATCAAGAACATTTTATTATTTTCTTCGTAGAATAACCTCCAAATAACGAAGTGTATTTTCTATTAGCAAAACTTTCTGCATTTTATTTGACTTTTTTCCTCCTTATTTTTAGAATATTTCAGGACATTTTTCAAATTATTCTCTCTTTTAGCGCATTTTATGGTGATCGATGATCTCGAGCTGCTTCCACCGGGTGCCTAACTCACTTAGAGCAATGAAATTGCCGTAAGTTTGCAGTAACCTCTGGTTACCTCTTACATCCGAACCCTCTTGTCTATCTGTAAACCCGGCTAGATGTGAAGGAGGAACTAAATAATCCACAGACATTATTTCCAAACTAATTTGATTTATTAATTCTTATTAACGATTACGAAACAGACACAACACAATTCTAATTAAGGTATATAAACAATGGTAGAGGTCAGAGGTGAGATATTCTAATACGGGAGTAATATTACAGACCCTCAACTGAATCTAAGACAGCTTAAATACGCTCAATTACAACTACGTCGCACACTAATAATCAGCTTCTTCTTAATCAAGTGCACAGTACCTGAATCTTTAATGCATCGGATCCTACACGGGAACTTCAGGCACTTTCTTTGGCTTGATCAAATGACGATGGCTCCACGCTCTGTAATCTTTAATTCCAGTGCTTTTCAATCTTCACCAACGACTAATTCTCAACTTCTGTTAAACTTCTATAACACATCAACTTCAGCTTGTCAACAACAAAGTGTCAATAGATCACTCTCCCTTCCTTTCCTTCACTTTACTTAACTTAGCCTCTTACTACACTCTTTTTCAACTCGCGAAAACCGGATTTATATAATATTCCTCATTTACATAAATCACGTTTGGTTCCTTGATGAAAGTTGGTTGAAATAAATATTTTGTTTTAAAGAGAAAAGAAGATATTAGTAGAATCGTGAATAGATCCGTCACAAGCTTTCAAATATAAAAACTCAAACAAAATTAACAAATTTCATCAGTAATTAAATGTAAGGAGGTATATGGTAGTGCATGCTTAAAATTACTGGTTATAAAATAATGCATCTTTAAAATTATTGTAGGCTTAAAATTAGGAAGTATCATTAAAAATTCAAAAGTTTTAATATTGAATTAGTTTTTAAAGTTGAAAATACAGTGTGTTCCTGGACAATGTTTTCATTTATTTATTTTTTTTTGTTCTCATTGCAGATTTTTTTTGATGGGTTAGATGCTTGAAATTAATAAATATTACTTTTCAAGAAAATTGTGAATAATCACACTTTTTAAAACTTTTCTTACTTGTTTTATATGGTCTCTAGGGCCATATGGTTAAAAGATGAATTTCTGTTTAACGAATTTTCCATCTAACGAACTTTTTTTCGGGAAGTAATGACTTCGTTAAATAGAGGTCTGACTGTAGTAAGGTTGATAAGGCTTAAAATATTTGTTACCCGTTAACCACTTCCTGATACGAGAATAAAAATAATATTTTCAATACCTATTAAATCATAAAATTATTACTCTAAAATATTTTTTTTACAATCCACTAAATATTAAAGAACATATAATTCTAACTCCCCACAGACATCGTGACTTTCTTGTATCGATCCGTCACAGGGGAAAAAAGAACGAAACGAACGCTCGCGATTAAGTACATTTATATAGTGGTTCAGGTGAAGCATACTTTATTACTAGCGCGGAAGGAAATAATCCCTGAGACCTCCCGCTTTTCATAATCCATCAAAGGCGCCGAGATGCAGTCAGGTATCAGAGCAGCTGCCAGGTTCAAGGGGATACATACCGCGGGGGGAAGGGGAAACATTCACGGATATTTCACCTAGGTCTTGTTGGGGGACGTTTTGCCATTCCATGTCCTCTTTCGCTTTTTGTGATGAGGTCTTCATCACATGCCCAAAATTGAATAACCTAAAAAATTATTTTAAAATGAATAGAGAGAATTAGCTGTTTTTAAGGTATCCGACTACCTTAAAATTGTCAATTTTGCCAAAAATTGACAATTTTTTTATGATTTCATTTTATAGGCCATCTTATTAGCATTATAAAAAAAATACCAAGTTTATTATTTTCCTTTCACTAGAACAAAAACTAAAGTGTTTTAGTAAAACCAGATGCCATTACTTTAAGCAAGATGTCATACTTTAAAACGCGTTTTACTCGAAATGTGTGTGTTTTTTTTAAATACTCAAACGGGGACAGGCATTGCTAAAAATATTTTGAAAATAATTAACTGAAATTTTTTGTGTATGTTCTGTATAATAGTAGAAGTGTTTTAACGCTCAGATTTATCAATCACTGTTTTATTACAAAATTTACAGCCCCTTATGTGAATATAATCACTGTTTTTTTTAAGCAATTTCATATAATAACAAAGATAAAATGCTCTAGTTTTTGTAAAAATTAAAATATCTCTTATCCTGAAGGTCATTTCAAAAATGAATAACACAGCAACACATTAGAATTGAAAAATTGAAAATCTGTCCATAAACTTTTGGTGTAGAATGGGCCACGTTTATATTATTTTTTGTCAATTTTTACCCATTTTTTCCCATTTTTGTAATAATAATTTCTTCTTTTTAATTCTTAATTTTAGCATATTTTTCTTAAAATGTACTAAAAAAATCTAAACCCAACAAAAAATCCCCATATATCCGTTGTTTTTTTTTTCAAAAAAAGTTGTCGCAGGTAGTTTGATATCTTAAGACAACAGTGAAAATCGCTTAACATAAGGATGTCAAACTCAAAGGCTAACATGGGTCAAGCAAATAAGATTTAACTTAAGGTGGGTTGCAAACAAAATCAATATTCGTAGAAACGTAAGTTTATTTCGAATAATACATTATAATAAACAAAAACAAAAAATTAAATGTTTACGTCCTCACATTTGACATCTCTTCTATGCTACTATATTTCCTATTTCGGGAGAAGTTTTGATACCTTATTACATATTATTGTGCCCCGATAAACTGGCCGAGCCACAAAAATGTTCGTTGTCGGCCGCATGCAGCCCGCGAGCCGCAAGTTTAACACCCCTGGTTTATCACGAAACTGAGGTGATTGAAATATTTTTTCATGTTAAAGGATATTGCAAAGAAATATGTTCAACAAAAATGAATTTGTTAGAGTATATTTTATTTACATAGATATGTATATATTCTTGTATTTAATAATATAATATTAATAATAATAAAATTAGTAAAACGAAAACATTTGGAAGAACTTAAAAAAATTAAACATAAAATTTTCAAGTTTTTGAAAAACGAAACTTTTATCAAGTTCTTGAAAATAATCTGACATTTTTTCTGTGCTGTCCTTTTTAGTATCAAATTTTCAACAAATTGTTCGATGTCGTCCATTTTGTTATCCATTTTGCGATTGGAATGTACATCTAAGTAACTGCGCATACTTTTTATGATGTTTCTCATTTCGGATTTGAAATGTTCAAACGTGACATAAAATGTAATACTCATTTGCTTAGAAAGTTCATCTCGCTCTAAGAAGCTCTTCTAAGAAGTGAAAGTACATGCTTCTTTCTAGCATTAGAGATTGTGATACGGGAGTATTCTGAGATCTCACTTATTTAAACCAAACTAATAAAGCCGTCTCTAAATCCTCGTACTTAGCCGTTCTCATTCGTTTTCGGTCTGGCTGAAACGTGTACTCCTATCAAACACATTTCCGTAATTTGCTCTTATTTTAATTACTGTGTTGATAATGTAGAGTTAGAAATACCAAAATCTTTGCAGATTTCCGTTTTCATCTTCTGTTTCTGATCAACACCCTTAAGAAAAAAAGTTAGATTTTAATTTTAAGCGAAATAGAATTTTCCTTTCCCCCTGAGTTCTTCGCTATTGTGCTTGAGAAAATTTTTTTCTAAAATAGAAAAAGTGTTAATGTGTTAAACGTGAAAAGTTTTTTATTCATAAACGTATTTTACGGTATATGTGATTTGTAACTGAACTGCTTGGGAGTAATTTTAACTATTCTAAATTTCTTAGTAAGTGCTTTTTGGTTTCTAATTTCTTAGTAAATATAAGTCAGTATGCAATAATCAAAAGTATTCAGTAATCAAAATTGCAGAAATTTATCAGAAAAAGTTTAAGAGAATAATTTTTTTCCCTCATATTTAATAATGTTTGCTTATAACGAAGTGTACATCTCGTGTTTTAATTAAAAAAGTATCGAACGAAAATGTTAAGTAAAATATCAAAATGCGAACAAGTAGAGGTTTTAACAGGAGTTCAGTTTACAAGCATAAATTTTGGCTTTACTTATAATTTATGCCAATTAAGTTCAAGTAAGGCATTTGTTTTTATTAGATATATAAAAAAATTTAATCCAATTTTTGTAGCAAAAAATGTTAATTTTTACAACTTTTCTTGAATTTTTATCTCGACTAAAGTATGACAAGTTACACATCTCACTGATAAAATTTATATCTGTGTTTAAAACTTTGTATTTTATATCAATGAAAAAAATGTGTAAACTTTTTAATAGATTCAGAATAAAATCCCATGAAAGATCTATAACGGATGGTTCATTTAAAGTGGTTGTCATAAAAAATATGTTTCACACAAATTTTTAATCTCTTTTTTTACAGTAAGAGAATAGAGAAAAATAAAAGTTTCGAATTTCACAAATGTCATGAGATAGAATGTTCCGTTCGAAGGAGAAAATCACTCTTCTAAATTTTAGCAAACGATATTTTTAAACTCGAAAAAAAATTATGCTATGTGATTTTTAAAATTTCAATGAATGAAATACTTTTAGATTTAAATTCCACATCTGCACTTTTAGAGGTTTTTCTTTATTATCATTTACAGCTCTACATTTTATGCTTCTAACATCTTTTATGTTTCTCGGTGTATTTTTACAACAAAACGTTTTACTCCCTTTTTTTAAGCTCCGGATTTAGATATTAGTGTAATAAAAAGTTCTTTACTTCCTTTCAAGAGGATAAGCAAACCTGCAAATTACATTTCTCCATTTTTTGTTTTATTTTTTTTCAAGCACCATATGAATTTTTTTAGAGATAAATTATTCTCTGTATAGACAAAAAAAAAACTCATTTATCATTGCTTTCAATTTGCTGTCACCTTAATTTCAGTTTGTAAAAACGTTGACATGGCCGAGCCAAACATTTTACTCCATATCCGAGTTGCACAAGAAGAAGATGCCAAGTAAAAGCTTGAATGGATGTGAGAAATTGTGCTTTTTATACAAAATAATACAGTGAATAATGAGTTTATGGAAATTGTTCTTGGAATTTTAGAGTTGAGAACAAATGTCAGGTTTCATTTTCTTTTCTTCTTTTTTTTTCTTTTTACAAAGCAAATTGGTCATTAATATTGTAATAATAATTAAGTTGAATGTAAATTGTGCACAACTAAACCAGTATAATAGTCTTCAAAATTTGACGAATAATATGTACATCGTATAAAACTATATTAACAGACTAACCTCTAACTACTCTCTTAAGCTGGGTATTACATAGTGTTATATAGCTGTGTACTGTTTTTGATATCCAAGTCTAAGAGTTAAGCTTAAGCTTAATCTTGAATCCGAACCAATATCTTTAGCTGACAATAACATATTGAATTAGCAAATAGCATATTTATGAAACTTGTATAAAGACATAAAAAGACGTGCACATTTTTATTAATAAATAAACCTTTAGTTTTAATTTAATGAGGATTTGTTCAATTGTATTGAATTATCTGATTTCCATAAATTTAATCTAATACATCTTCAATGTATTTCTAAAACTCAGTTGGAGATGAATTGTGAGCAGCAAATTGTAATGAAATACAACTAATACAACAGCATACAGAAAAAAATAAAGATTAAATATAAATATCAGAGTGTAAAATACTAAACACGATTTCCCCGTTTTTTAACAAAAAAGTTTTTCTAAATATTGTTTCTTCAGTTCTCAATCACTGTAAAAAACACTAAAAAAATAATGATCTTTTTCGTATTTTTTAGTCACGAACTTTACAAAAAAGCATCATTTTGATGTCAATAGAAAAGATACTTATTTTCATTAACAGAAGATGAAAGTTAAAATAAAAGCTTTTTTTTTTAAAAAAAGTATTTCACTTTGTAATGTAAATTTAAACAACAATCACAAGTGACCTCTCATACAAGTTACCTCTATTCTTTCCTCATTAGTTCTACATCAAAACACAGCATTAAAACTCATGTCTATTGTTGACGAATTGAAATCCGGCTTATATACAATTAACAAAAGACTTTTACGGATTAAAAACTTTACATTTAAGCTTATAATAACTCGTTATGTCTATAATGTCAGCAAAGTAGCTTTGTCCAAAATGGTAAGGCTACGCTGACTTGCTACCTTTGCTTTCCCCTCAGCGTCATCTGTCAGCTACTGTTTTAACTTACGAATTCTAGTCACAAAGGCAGGGACTGTTACGTAATAAACATCGCGAAAACGTCAGATCACCGTGTCAGATATGGATGAATCCGAATGGGCTTCAGTTGAAAAGTTAGCCAGAGTATCCAAGCGGAAAACACGGTGGAAGGGACACAGCATTTGGTGGTGGCACGTGACCTTTGAACCTACCATTATAACTGGAAGGGAAATGCGAAATTATCTTTGTTGTGTAATCCATCTGTAGTATGCTGTTCCATGGCATGATGTATTTTAAAAAGATTGCTTTTTTCCCCCGACTAGTTGGCCAATTTGTAAACCTTACGAGAGCTGCTACGCGCTGAAATAAATTTCGTGAAACTTTAGTTTTTTGAATTTTTATTATTCGGAATCTTCTGGAGAGCGATTTATTTGGTTTAAAAACCTTAAACTGAAGCATTTCATAGAATGACATAAAAACTGATGTAAAACAAAAATTGTATTTCGTAAGAAGTATGATGGTATATTGTAAATTGCAACGAATGTTTTAACTATATGCTCTTTAATGGATTATAGGCGCTGGCTGTATTGGTTGATCTCTTACTTTTTAATTTCAAAAGTTAGAAATCTGTTAAATTCAACATTAAAATAAAATGATGTTGAGTAATTTTTATTTGGAGGCTTTTAATTGTGTTCAACATTTAGATTCTCCTCTTTCGAAATAGTTCAATAAAGGTTAGAATTGTCCGCATTTCTTTTTATTTCAAAATAGAAAAAAAACTGTTAAACAGTACAGTAAATTCTGAATTATGTCGTTTGATACCAATAAATCAATATAATGTACCACAAATTCAAAATACATTAAGCATTTAAAAGAGTTCTTAGCTCACAAATTTTTAAAAAGTTATTGTACAAAAAAATCTACACATATATTTCCTCTCTATTTATTTTTGTCTTCCATGTCTGTTTCCTTTTTCCGTAATCCATACAATTCTCATGATGCAATTTTTTAAACGAAATAAATATTGACATCTATAATTTGTAATAAACTTCAAATCCTTTCCTTATTATTTAGTATATTTTTAGTTTATTGCAATATAATATTTTTATTCAGTTTTATATTGTTGAATTTAAGAGCAGATAGAAAAATTCCCATTAGAAAATAAAATAACAAATAAAAATATTTTTTTCTAATTCCTATTTAGTTTTCTTTAAATTGGGAAAAAATTTTATATTGCCTGAGTAAGTTTAAGAAATTTACACTAAACAAATTATATGGATGACGTAATCCTCAACAATGTAAGTAGCTATACTGTGTTGAAATAGTTTTTCTTCCTGTATAGCTTTTGTTGTTCTAAGGTTAATTTTTTGCTTTCTTTTCTAAGTCCAAAAAAAATGTAATGTTTGATCACGAATGTAATATTGGTAAACCAAATTTGATTTATCTGATATGATACAGATGTCCATAATAATGTTTATGGATCAAAAGATCCAAGTTCTTATTGTTAATTCAAATGTATTCGAAAAATTTGTAATAGGAAACAGGAATTATTCCAGAGCATTTTTTCTTTCAGAAAAAAAAAGAAACTTAACGCTTCAAATTGTCTTTGGTGCTTGTTATTCGAATTAAGGTATCCGACTTCCCTAAAATTGTGAAATTTGTCAAAAATTGCCAATTTTTTTTAATGATTTTACTTTATAGGTCATCTTATTAGCTTTATAAAAATACCAAGTTTATTATTTTCCGTTCTCTAAAACAAAAACTACAAGTATTTTAGTAAAAGCAGATACCATTACTTTAAGCAAGATGTCATACTTTAAAACGCGTTTTATTCGAAATGTGTTTATTTGAAAAAGCTCAAACGGAGCCAGCGATTGCTAAAAAAGTTTTGAAAATAATTAACTGAAAACTTTTTGAGTATGTTCTGTGTAATAGTAGAAGGGTTTTAACCTTCAGATTTATCAATCAGTGTTTTATTACAAAATTTACAGTCACTTGTGGTAATATAATCACTGTTATTTTAAGCAATTTCATATAATAACTAAAATAAAGTCCTCTAGTTTTTGTAAAAATTAAAATATCTCTTATCCTGAAGGTCTTTTCAAAAATGAATAACATAGCAACACTTCAGAATTGAAAAATCGAAAATTTGTTGATAAAATTTTAGTACAGAATGGGCCACGTTTATGTTATTTTTTGTCAATTTTTACCCATTTTTTCCCATTTTAGTAATAAGAATTTCTTTTTCCCTTCTTAATTTTAGCATTTTTTCTTAAAATGTACTAAACAAATCTAAAAACCTCAAAAAAATCCCGATATCTCTACTTTTTTTAAAAACAAGTTGTCGCAAGTAGTCGGATAACTTCGAATTGAGTTGATGTACGTTTACTGTTTTAATATTAAATTATATAAACTATTATACACATACACACTTTTGCATAACACACAGAAGACTAATAATTCTTCAATAAGCAATATTTATTCGGAACATTTCTTAAAAATACTTTGCGTAACTGAATAGAAAATGAGAAACACGTGTATCTAATCTAATTCTTGGCGTCCGGTGAAGAATGCTTGCGAGATTAATGTGATATCTCAAGCATTGAACTAATCATCTATGATTGAAATTTTTGAGCAGCCCTTCACCGGAAGTTATAAACATTTTTCCAATGCGCCGTCAATTAAAATCAAGTCGAATCAAATAACGAAAAAGCAGAAAAAAAATATTGAAAACAAGTCTAGTTTTAAAGTGGAAACAATAAACATTTTTCTAGCACAAAAATATTATTTTTAAACTGTGAACAATTGGCCTTTAGTTTTTTTAAATATTTATATTGCCCAAATCACATTTTTCTCTTGCTGAAACTGTGTTAACTTGCCGGAAAGTTCTTAGAGAGAGATAATTATCAACATAAATATATAAATATATATACTCATTTCCTATCCTTTGGGCAACAGATGTATGCAGTTGAGGTTAGAAAGTTAACAAGTTGATTACATTTTTCCGAAAGCATTCATAAAGTCAATCGGCAAACCATAATGCAAGCATTTTTCATCCCCTTATTAACCTCCTAATGGCATCTTAAACAACAGTTTAACCTCTGAGAAGAAAAGAATTTCGTCTTCACCCTAAGAAGAATAGCGGTACATACAAATTAAAGGATGTTTTAAATTATTGCTTTTAATTTTTATGATTTATCGTGCTCTCTGATACTACCAACGTTAATAATCACTAAATTAACAAAGTTTTTAACAATGTTTAGATGAAAAGAAAAAATGTGCTGTTTTATTTTTTTTAAAAAATGCACCTCTTAGGATTATACTTTCCAATCTTGTACAGAAAGAGGTTACGTTTCAGTGCTTCATGTTTTGTAAATTATTCAGAATTTCTTAAATGTTAAAAAAATTATATGTGCCTGTTTCATAAAACAGTATTTCTTTAGAAGAAAAAGATTTGAAAAACTACTGTATAACCCCCCCCCCCCTTTCTACTTTTATTTATAAGTAGTTTATTCGAACGGAATTTCATGTGCCGGGCATCTCATACCCAAGGGTGTTTACATTTTGTTTTTACCGTAAAATTTGCATATATAGGTGAAAAAGGAAGAAAAGTAGGAAATACAATATGTTTATTACACTTTTCACACGTAGTTTTAGTTTTTCTGTTCTTTTTATCAGGGCATTCAGTACATTGTTTATGTACTCCTTTAGACTTCGTCGCGAGTAAGTGCGATGCTTTCATTGGATCTTAATTATTTTTCTTAATTGCGTAGAAGCATTTCTTGCTGATTTCTACATTCTTTAACTTTTTCTCTAAATCGAAATCCAAGACACTTTAGAAATCAGAGTCTGGTTCGGTGTTAAGTAGGTGGTCTCTCAGTACTTAACAAAATAATTTGCTCATTTATTGTCGCAACTTTACTACATTTTCTAACCATTGAATATGAAGTGGTCGTATTATCAAGGACGATAACTGCTCCCTCAGTTAAATTCTCTCGATCGATTTCAGTGGAAGAATCATACTTGCTATTATAATCTTCATCATTCAATTCTTCCTCATCATCCCCGCAAAGAAACTTTCTTCATCTGAAAATACTGTTGTACTATATTTATTAAATATCTGTATCTATTAAATATCTCAAATATCATATTTCTTCCTCATACAATAATGCGCCCTAGCATAAGAAAGATTTTAAGGAGTGATCATGCATTTAGAACTGTAACGGTGATTCACGCGTAGGGTATGACGTACCCGAAGAGGTGGTGCTCCAAAATATGCATCTAAAATTTGCCTAGAAGCTAAGGCCCCTCAAAGGATTGAGCTTAAAGTCAGCTACACGAGAAACTATTAATTTTCCCCAAAAAAAAAAGCTTTAGATAGAGTTTGAAAAAAGTTAGGCCGTGGGTATGACATACCCTGCGCGAAAAGTGCCAGGTTAAAAATTCTAAAATATTTCACACGAATTGAGAAAAGGTATAAGTGATTCGCTCTCATTTTGTTTTGTTTTTCTTTGGCGTTTTTATTTCATTTAGAGTGGCTTTATTTCGTTTTCCCGTAAAGAGATTTTAGGGGACCTCCGAGACAGAAAACCAAACATAGAAGAAATGTTCCCTATATTTGGATCGACTATATTTGTGCGCAAAGTTTTTCTTGTATGAAGATCAGAAAGAGTAAATATAGATGCAAATTGGTCAACACAAAATTGCAGGCTGAGATGGGAGTTTTAACAAGCAATCTCACTCCTGATTTCAAAAACATTGTAGAGAAGTAATATAAGAGGATCATTTATCTCATTAAATTGATTCTAAAATGCAAATGCTCTTGCAACTATAAGTGACAAAAATTAGCACAGTAAATAAATTGAATAAAATTGGCCCACTATTTTGTCAAAGTAAAATTTATTGATTTTTTATATAAAATTTTAGTTTTTCTGATATTTAAAGTTAACTAATGAATGCAATAATTTTAAAAAAGTTGCGGCCCTCCAGTGTTTTAAACTTTTACAATATCGCTTTGAAGTCAAAACAATTGCAGTCCCTGGTATACCTGCTTTAAGATACGAACCATATACATGTTATTTATTTTCACTGGCCAAGTACGATATGATAATCTTATACGAATGTATAAGATTATCTCTATACCTTCATATTGGGAGAACAAGGAGCCCGCTATCTGCTCTCCAATGTCCAAAAAAATTGACCATTTCAATAGCGAAGGCATACTTTTCGATGGCCTCATACACCGCTATGTCTTTGCAAGAGTCACTGTATCCCGAGTGGTGACCGGAGTATAGAATAGTCCCAACGTAAGTTCATACGTGTCATAAAAGGCAACTAAAAGGATCAGAAGTCCAACCTCTCTGGGCTCTGGCAACCCTCAATTATGACAAGTGTACCACGAAAAAAATTCTCGCTGCCAGAATTAAATTATAGCCGAGAAATTACAACAACAATAACCAGGCTAAGGACAAAGCCTTTTAAGGGCATGAAGATTCTGCCTGATGGATCCAGATCATATGTGGAATGCAGGCACTGTCCAGGCAAATAACTGGATCCCAAACACCTTTTTAGCTGTCCTTCCACTGTTGGTGCCCTTTTAAAATAGACAATGACTACAGCATGGACATCCTATACTCGGATCGTGCCATGGATGTTGCCACGGCAGTGATTCAAGCCTTTGGCAATATTTGACTATATTGACAACAACAACACCAACAAGAGTCACTGTGACTTCTGTGAGATGTAAGGATGAGGTCTTGGAGTCCTATGTTTGTCTTTTTCACGGGTGCAGTTAACCTTGATTTTATTTTAATGCATGCCAACGCGAGGCACACAGAGCTCATCTGGTCGATGAATTTCTGGAATGTAAGAATATTCACCGAATGTATTGGCCAGTATCATTTCCCTACTTCATTCGCATAGAGCATGCCTGGAACGTTCTGGGGAGGGGAATTGCAATACGCAAACTCTCTCCGAGAACCATCCAAGGCCTGAAAACAGCGTTGCTGAACGAGTGGGATTAACTGCCAGAGGAACTCGTAAATTCCCTTATTTTCCAGTATAAACTCACGGTGTGAGGCCTGTTTATCTGAAAGAGAGGACCATACCCCCTATTAATCAATTTTTTTGTTATATTCTGCAACTACTGTTTCATTCCTTTCGAATTCAGTGAGTGTTACGCACAATTACGCGTGTGTGTTTTAACTGTCGAACACTTATTATTATTTTGCAATATATCAGCTTTATATACGTACCAGATTTTATTGAAATCTGTCCAGTAATTCTAGAGATAATCGAAAACGTCTAAAAATTCTCTTAATTTTGAACATCGGTGTATTAATGCGCATATGACTTTTATTCACTTAAAGAAACTTATATTGCTGAATTGAGTTTTTTAAAAATCTTAATTTAAAGTGCATAAATAAAATGCGCAAATAAAGGCAACTGTAAAAGTAAAATACGTTTTATTTTTAAGTATTTTTTTTCCAAATTATTAATTTTATTTGCTGAACTCTTTCCAATCCTAACGTATTTTAATAAGAATGCGTTTAAAAATAAGAAAATATTCTCTTGGATAAAAAAGCTATGTTAAATTCAAATAACTATAAACATCCTAAGCCTACATTTCGAATAAAAAAAATCATAAACCACACATTAAGAAATGATTATAAAGCATATTCGAAATAGCTCACATGTTCCATTAACTCTTTTTGATGAATCGACTTAATCATTCTTAATCATCGAACAATTCCTGCACGATTTTAATGAATTGTTCTTTAAAGTGCCGGTAAATACTTCTAAATTAGAACAACTAACTATGTCATACTTATTCCACTAATTTTGGACAACACTCATTTCCATAATTTCAATCTGCAATTTAAAAAACAAACAATCTGTAGTAAAGTTCAAAAGAAAGGATAAAGAAAAGAAAGATAATAAAAAAAACTTTAATTCTAAGGACACCTTTATCTTTTCCCTTTTTTACTTGAATTGGCGATTTGTTCCAATTCTTTTCTAAAGGCAGAAAATTTCTCGTATCTAAGTCCGAGATCGTACGATACAGCTAGATCATGTACAGAGATATTAAGCAAAAACATTGGCTTCGTGACAAGGGTTTTAATTCTACGGCTAAACATGCAATCCATAAATAAAAGAATTTGCCTCAACCCTTTCAATGGTCAGTCGCTCCGTTCCAAAAGATGCTCTCTCGCTATCGAAGGGTCTTTTGTGTTGTTTCCGAGCTAACCGGGTGTATAGAAATTAGCGCTATGATTGATAGGATATTTTAACCTATTCAGGTACTTAATAAAAAAGACTATTCACAAACTTTTTTTAACAAAAAAATGACTAAAAGAGAAATTTCGTTCCCTGTTTACGAAAACACTTTTATCATAAGAGATTGCATTCTTTTGATTGCTCACTTCTAAGAATTTTCAAAAACAGTAATCATTTTTAAATAGAAGAATTTTTTTCTCTCTCACTATTGATTACTAAACAGACTAGACTTTTCTAAGATTTAGGGTTTCTAATTTACTTTTATTTTTATTCTGATTTTAGAGAGTTCAGGTTCTTTTACAATACTTGACCAACTACTAGTTGTGTTAAATGATTTAATTGAGATTACAATATCTTGCATCCACAAGCAAAGTGTATGAACTACATTAGTAGTTGTTTATCACGTTACTTTTTTGGCTTTTTTTTGTAGTATTCATGTCTTATACCAAAGAAATTATTAAGTCGTAATGATGGATGAGCAAATTATAACTGAACTTTTCATAAAGCTACTGAATTTTTTGCTCT